>CM060203.1:12782274-12967424 GCA_030562195.1 Nipponacmea schrenckii
AACGACGGCAAAGCTGTAGATTTAACAGAACTCTAAAAGACAAATTATTCAAAAAGTTCACAGAATTTAATTCTCAAAAATGGCTTAAAATATTACCTATTGTTGTCGATGAATTTAATAATAAAATTCATTCATCTATAAAAGTTACTCCTACAGAAACTTCAAAAAGTCCAGATAATATAAAATCAATTAACACACAAAACAATTTTGAAAATGAGGATTTAAATATTAAACGCAAATTTAAAGTTGGAGATTGAGTTCGTATTTATAAATATAAAAGTAAATTCAAAAAAGGTTATGTTGGATATTGGACGAATGAAATCTTTATTATTGATAAAGTTAATAATATTCACCACCAACTTACAGTTTGGTAGATTAACAAGGCGAAGACATCTTGGGTAGATTTTATCAAAACGAACTTCAAAAAATTGATTTTTCAAAAAATGATTTCTTTCGAAGAATTCTTACAAAAGAAATGAACAGATACTTTCACAAATTTTCAATTAATCAGATGGACAGAAGAATTAAGCATAAAACCTTTTTACTTTTGCATGCGCGATGAAATATCATCTCTTAAAAATCAGACAAAATTCTATGCTATAACTAATAATCATACTTCAGATCAAAAAGGCGTTCATCATTCTGCTTTATTCAAAGGGAATTCAATGTATTTTTTTAATTCATATGGATTAGATCCAACTAAAGAAATAATTGATTTAAATTATCGTCGAATAAAATGTTCTACTTTTCAAATTCATAAAACCAGGAGATAAATTTTGTGGTCAACTTTCTCTTTGGGTTTTATATCAATTAATTTTAGGTAAACCATTTGAGGAAAATAAAAATAGAAATTAAAACCTATATTCAACAACAATTAACTAATGTCAACTAGACGACAAAATAACAAAGCAAAAATTAGATATTAAACAACTGATAAGTAACATTTAACCAGGTATAAATGAAGAAAGAATAAAACGATACAGAGGGAAAATATAGTGGTAGTAATAGAGATAGTGGAAGAAGTAATGTACAGTGTTATGGTTGTCAAGGTTGGGGACATTTTAAAGAAGAGTGTCCAACAGTCAACAGATCCAAGTTTAAATTGTCAACAGATGATAAACCTAAATGTGCAAATACAAATGTGGTATCTACTGATGTGCCAGAAACTTTGAATACCAATACAGAACAATACGAACCTGATTTAGTAGTAGATGATTTATTTTAATCTTTAAAGAGGCCCAGGCTTGACTTTTAGGGGTCGTTTTAAGCCTTTGTTACATTTAAAAAGTCCTCAGAAATACTCAAGCTCTAAGAAAATCGCAAAATACCTTGAAATATACCTCAAACAAAAAATTTCACTTTTCATTTTTTTCCGTGCTATACGCGGCTGGTCTCCAGTCAGTCTGAAAATTGTGTGTCCTGTTGACAAAGTCTACAATTGAAAATGCGTTGTGGTCTATTTATATAGATAACCGCTATTGCACGACGGAAAGGATAATTCTTTGATTATCAAGACGAACCGTTTTCCAATATGGCGGGACGTTCGTAATTTCTTACGACATTATGATTTTTCAAACACGGATAATTATGGATACACATGGATTTGAAGGCTCAAATTTCAAAGGTAAGCTCTGTAGACTATTTCTGATTAGCTAACCAAAAGATTTCATGTGTTTGAGGCTGTCGGATGATTGTCCGAAACAAATAAAGCCTGGGCCCCTTTAACTGATTATTTAAGTCATATAAGTAATTATCATTCTGCATATAAAACTGTAAATAATTCATTTATACCTGATAGAGGTATTTATATTAATATTGTATTAGATGATACTAATTCTCAACCTTTATTAGATACAGGATCTGATTTGTGTATGACATCTTATGAATGGTTTAGAGAGAATGTAAGTGAGAAGAAAAAATTAAAGTCATCAAAAGTTCAGTTGTCAGTTGCTTCTAAAGAGATTTTACCAGTTGTTGGATATTTGAAGGAGAAGTTAAGATTGGTAATGAGGTATATAGTCATTTATTTTTAGTTGCAGAAAAGTTAAATTGTAATTTCATTATAGGGGCTGATTTTCTAAAAAGATATGGTTGTAATATAGATTTATTGCGCAATATTTTTTCAGTTGATAGGGTTACCTTTGTTATCAGGGAATGGTGATCCTTTAAAAACAGTTAAACCATTGCCATAAAATTGTGCTTTTACTTCTAAGACTATTGATGTTCCTCCTTTTAGTGAGAGAGTTATTCCTATGAGAATTTGTTGGGATGATTGTCAAAATCCAGATGTAACTCGGGAACAGTTTAGTTTTGTTCCTAATGATTATTTTATTGAAAGATGTAGATTTAAAAGTTGCTGAATGTTTTGTGTAACCAGCTTATCATGTAGTCAATATTTTAGTGTGTAATGTTAGTGAGAGAGGCTGTAAGATTAAGAAGGGAGTAAATGATGGAGCTATTGAAGAAGTGAAGCATCTTGCATGAGTACGAACAACCTGATGAAAACGTTACAGCTGCAGTACACAGAATAATATGTGAAGTAAATGAGATAATTACAATTGGAGCTGAAGAATATACAAAGCCTTTAAACTAATGGTGAATAATTTGATAGAATTTTCCAATATAAAGATTCCCGATAATAAAATTGCTAAACTAAGAGAAATATGTAAGAAGAATAATGAAGTTTTTGCAAAAGATAAATGGGATATTGGAGAGTGTAATGTGGTTCCTCATGTAATTCAACTTAAACCAGATGCTAATCCAGTACAGTCCCTACCAAAAAGAGTGCCATATATTTTGAAAGATAGATTAAAGATTGAGTTAGAGCAGATGTTAGAAGCTGGTATAATAGAGAAGAGTAATACTTGTTGGTCAAGTCCACTGGTTATTTGTCAAAAGAAAGATGGGGGTATTCGAATATGTGTAGATTTAAGAATTCACAAGTGTATAATGAAACATTTCCTATTACCAATATTGAAGATATTCTGAGTCATTTAAATGGAAAGAAATTTTATTCTACAATAGATGTTCAAGCAGCATTTCACCAACAGACCTTACATCCAAAATCCAGACCTATTACAAATTTTGTTAGTTTAGAGGGTCATTATCAATTTTGTAGAACACCTATATAGGAATAGGAGTCCAGGTAGTTTTTGTCGGATGAGGATTTAGATGGAGTGTATTGCTTTATTTATATTGATGATATCATTATTTTTAGTCATGATGAAGAGTCACATTTAGAAGCCATTGATAGATTTTTAAGTAGGTTAGTTGAACATAAGTTGAAGATTAAGCCAGAGAATTGTAAATGGTTTCAAAAAGAGATTTCATTTGTGGGTTACAAGATTGAGATGGATGAAGACGGAATTAAAATTATTCAAGAGTGGCCTCAACCAAAATGTGTAAAAGATGTTCGAAGTTTTATTGGTATGTTACAGTATTTCAGGAAGTTCATAAAAGATTTTGCTTTAATTTCCACACTTTTGACCAATTTAACGAAGAAGTGAAATGGAATTGGAACTAAGAATAAGAACAGTCTTTTCAAGCTTTAACGAATTTATTGATAACACCATCAGTGTTAGCACACCCAATATTTAGCGAAACTTCCATTCTTACAACGCATGCTTCCGGATTCGCAATTGGTGGAGTTTTGATGGTATGGAGCACCCTATAGCTTATGGATTAAGACATCTTAATGGAGCAGAGAAGAATTATTCTTCACATCGTCAAGAAGCATTAGCCATGGTTTATTTTGTGGAAAAAAAATCAGACACTTTTTAGTTGGTAAGGAGTTTATTTTGAGAACAGATTGTCGAGCTTTAACATATTTGATGTCTACTTCGTCTTAACAGTCAGCCATTTTTGGCCAGAAACATTGAAGTGTTGTTATCCGGATTTGAGTTTGGTATTAAACATCATCCAGGAAAATCTAACAAGGTAGCAGATGCTTTATCCAGATTTCCTCCATATGGGAATTGTTCTGATTGTTCAGAAGAAATAAGAAGAGCTAGTGTGAACAGTGTAAATTTGAGAGATTCTTCCTGGTTATCTACAGTATCAAGAGATATAAAAGAACTTGCTCAGCAAGATTAAAGTATACTAAAAGAAGTTATCAAATGGATTGAGAAAGGTGATAGAGGTGAATTTAAAGATATAGATGTAGTAGAAGGAGAATTAAGATCATATTGGAATGCATTTCCTAATTTAAGGTTAAAGTATGGTTTATTGTGGTATTTAGAATCAGAGGATCAAATCTATAGATTAGTTGTTCCAAAAAGTTTTAGGTGGAGAGTATTTGAGTTAATGCATGATCATGTAACAGTAGAACATAGGGGGGTGTTAAATACTTTGAGACGTTTAAGAAATAAGTTTTATTGGATAGGAATGAAGAAAAGGTGTGAGAATTGGGTTAAATCATGCTAGTCTTGTGTTCAGTGTAAGAGAAATATTCAGGTGCCACCATTATGTGAACCTTATAGAGCTTCAGGACCAAATGAAAAGGTCTGTATCGATTGAATAGGGCCTTTAGAATGTTCAAATGGTTATAGATATGGATTCTGTATTATGGATGATTTTTCTAAGAAGTTTTCTCAAGCTTTCCCATTAAGATCTATGACAGCTAAAGAGACTGCTAAAGTTTTAGTTAATGAGTATTTTTGTAAACAAAGTGTTTTTCCAAGAATCATATTATCAGATAGCGGGAGTAACTTTACTAGTGAGTTATTTAAGGAAATATGTTATGTATTGAAAATTAAAAGAGTTATTACATTGCCATATTCTCCAAGTAGCAACGGGGTTATTGAAAGATTGAATAATACACTAAAAACTATGTTAAAATCTTATTTAGAGAAAGATAAGAAATAGCCGGAAATGTTACCTTTTTGTCATAACAGGGCATTCTGCAACAGGTTTTACACCTAATTACCTGCATAGAGGTAGAGAGCTCAGATTACCTGCAAAATTAATGTTTCCTAGTATAGAGTCAAAGAATAAGAATTGTAATGAAGAGCAATATGTACAAAACTTAGTTAAGAATTTAAATAAAGCTATCAAATTTGCAAATGAGAATTTAAGAAAAACACATGAGAAGTATATTTAGAATAGACAGAAATATGTTTATTTTCAACAATTAGAAGTAGGAGATATAGATATATATCATTAAGGATCCTATAAGTTTAAAATATGATCAGAAAGGTAAAATAGTTGGTTTATTTAAGAATAATTCTGTATTATATGATGTTTTAAGAAATGATGGTAAAAGAGTTAAGTTACATCATAATAAGTTAAAGAAATTATGTAATTGTGAACTTATCAATTCTGATAAAGATATTATTGTTCAATCTAAGAAAGTTAAATCTAATATTGTTAAACCTAGAAAGCCAGATATGATATATTGGGAAGATGTAGATCATTCAGATGATAAAGATGATCTATGTGATAATTATGTTAATGAACCTCACGTTATTGACACTAATAACGATGTTAGTAACTAACTTAAATACCAATGATAATTCTAATGAGGATATTTCAATAAGTGAGCCTAATGAGGAGACTATAGATGTGCATGTGCCTTTGGATAAAGATGTTGTTGAATCTCGTAGATCACAAAGACAGAGAGTGCTTAAGAATTTTGATGATTATAAAACTTATGGTGATGCATCGAAATGATCCAAGTTTAAATAAGCGTATGTTATATTTGATTAAGTTTAAGTATGGGGTTAAATTATATTTCAAGTGTATCCTATTTGAAGTATAAGTGCTTAGTGTATTGTGTTTTTAGTGCAGAGGATTATTATAGTGCAGATGAATAATTTATTAGTAGTGACATTTGATATTCAGAGCTATATTTTAAGGAATGTTTTACAATAACAGGGACGTGTTATTGAAAAAATAGGTGAGAATGTCATGAGCCACCCTATCTAACTGTGGCCTGATATATATTTAGTGTATAATTTGGAATAGAGTTGTTTCCCTTGTGAGAGAGAAAAAACTGAGTCCGTGTAAAAGAGAATAAACTTGTTGAATTTTATTGAGAACTTAATTCTTATTTTACTACATTGCAAGTGGTGAATCGAACCCCCTGGTGTGACAGGTGTGTTTCCTGTTTGTATTAATATTGTGGGTTTCATGCTGTATTTGTATCCAATACCTTACTGGGATAAGATTTATTATTATAATTAAACATATAGCACCAGCCTTGATATTCTCCCTAGCTGCTCTATAATGTAGTATTATACCTTTAATTCCTTTCTTTGCTATACAAAAGAAGCAATGGACATGGCATTTACTTAAACTGATTTAAAATGCGGAGTTGTGTACGTATTCGTTAATCTGGAAGCCTGTGGATCGATAGATCGAAATAAGCCTTCAATATAAATTGACCAGAATTCCTTTTGTCATTTATTTCGATCAAACATATTCTCATGAAGTCTGATGGAATAATTGCTACAAGAAAATGAAGAATAAAGATTTGTGAATTTGTTTAATGAGGGACATAGACATGGTAATAGATCTTCCAATAAACTTATAGATTTCTTCATTATACCTCTCTATACAATTTATCATCTTATTCTCCTCTTTTATTATCCTATTTTCCTCTCGATTAAACTCCGTATTCGATTGTTTGGGAGCGAAGAGGAGGAGAATAATTTGACAACCGAAAGATGTTTGTTCTGCGGATCTCGAGTAAGGCGCTGGGAAGTCTGCATTAGCGGCGTTTCTAAAGGGCATAAAAATGTGTGTTGCTGTTTGATCCACCCCCCCCCCCCCTTAGCAGTCCCGTGTCTCCTAACCGAGCCCAACATAGTGATTCATATTAACGCTACTCTAGGTAACATACGCCCGCACATCGGCATCATTAAATCAACTTTCTTTTGATTTACAGCATCTCTTTGTACAAAATCTTGGAATGTGTAACAATTTTAACGGATGTTTACATTAATTTACATAGAAGCTTCGTTAATCAATTGTTTAAATAAAAAAGATAGACGACAGAAAATAATGTTGTGACAGCCTTTATAATATATAAAATAGAGGAAGAAAATGACTGAAAATATGTGTTAGCCAACATGTTTATTATTTAATACAATTATTTACAAAGTAGCTTCATATGCGTTTAAGTTAATTTCTTTTGAATTGGGCAGCACAAGATATTTTGACCATATATTCCACAGTACCTGCATTGTAGGAAATGATAGTAACAAGCATTATCCATATGACCACTCTTATCACATAAACTGCAATTTTTAGATATTACATGTGTTGATTTTCACTTTTACACTCTTCCACATTTACAACACACATTTAATTTTATAGTCTATACCTGTTACGTTCGCAACTTAAATGCTATGGGCTTAAGTTCAAAAGCTTCCTTCCTGTCAACATGGTGACAACATGGCAATGACCCTAAATGCGAAATAAAATCCGAATAAATATGAAACCAGTATCAAATTTTATTGAAAATTGTAGCTTCTATTGTATCTACAACAAATATAGAGCAAGGGGCAATAACTCAAAAACCGTTCATCGAAAAATCATCAAATTCGAACTTATCAGCCGTCAATGTTTCATTAAAATCAATCGAACATTGAAGCTTCTTTTATGCCCACAACAAATATTGACGGACGCGCTTATGGACAGGGTTGACAAAACTAAAGGCCCAATAGTTCATATGCTATACCTTGAACAGTATTGAGTTTCTTGCCTGAAACTGATTTGTAATTTATGAGCTTCAACAGGCCTGACTATAATTAAATCTGCTTGGATTAAAACTACTTTCAGATATTCTAAACAGTAATCTAAAACGACCAGCCACCCCCATCAATCACCGGATTATTGAGAACTAAATGACAATCTTCTCAACTTTATCAACCACAGTTCATGAATAATTGTGTACTTATTCTTTAATTTATAATCATTTGTAGACCAATTCATTCACATTTCTACTGACCTTTCTCCGCAGGATTACTGCGAATTTAAGTATTACGTCTTATTGCGCCAATGAAGGAAGACTATCAAAATCTTTTCTTTTAAAAATATTTCGTCCCCTACAATCAGCAGTCTCGTCTTCCATCCCATATGGGCATTTTGCTCTCAGTGGCGGAGCTAGTTTCCCAAAACTACTATCAAGGTTGAGATTACCAATACAGACAGCTTTGCAGAGAAAACCGTAGGCAACATTTTTGGGGAAGGGGGCAAAAAACTTTTGCTGTCCACAATTAAGTAGGTGTAAAAAATAACAGCCGATTCGCTTTTATCGCTCGTTATGTTTACAAGAGTCACACCAAGTTAATTAATTCGGTAAAAATAGAATTAATTTGCCTGGTTCAATTAAAAAATTAAAAATAGTTAAACTAATTTAAAAAATTTTTAAATTATATTTGCCTTGGAGAAAGGTTGTTTTTATCGCTTTACCCCATGTCACGATACGCGTATCGTATCGTATCGTGACCGTTGCATCATCGTGGCATGATTGGCTATTAACAGCACTAGTTATGTTTTGATTAATTTCTCTATTTGTGTTTTCTGATCAAATTCCTGGCCATTTCATGCCTCATTAATTTTTTCCAGTCTCTTTCTGTTTTTATAGCATAAATTCCGTTTTTTTTCTTGTCAACCAATTAAGCATCTCTGTGTATGCCGTTGGGAGAGAGAGCTTTTCCTGAAAATCGAAACAGCTATTGTGCAGTAGGTTGGTCCAAACATTATTATGCTATAATATAACAGAACTTTCCTCATGCTTAAGCTCTCAGATGCTCAGTAACATTTAATAAAGTTTTCTAGTACCAGGCCTCCAGGAACTTTCTAGTTGATAGAGGCGTCAATTTAGATAGCTCGGAACTTTTATAACCATCACAGGCCAATAAACAGTAGTATTTGTATGCTACAATTTCCCTTTGATCTACATGACTTAAATAACCTCGTTTGACATTTAATAGACGGTAAAGATTTAAAGCCATCGGTTTGATGAATTCATTTCATTCCCATGGGTTGGAATATGTGTTCTCATCAGTGGTGTACCTTACACAGGGTTCTAGCACTGTCTTCCATTACTACATACCTATTTAGAAATTGTAGCATACACCCAAAGCAAACTTGAAAGTTTAAACCAAAGCCAAACGGCATCGATTTTACCATAAGAAAGACGTATTGGTTTTCCGTAACCCCTCACTCAATATAATGAGCTATTCCAAGAAAATAGCCAGGAGAAGTTCCATTGATTACCGGAATAGGTCGCCTACTAGTTGAAGAGAAAGCGCGCGTCTTTTCTATAGTCAGACGACAAGAAGATGGCCTAATAATGGATGATTTGTGAAAGAAAACGTATTGGAAGACTCGAGTCGTAGTGAAAGCTGCTTGGTGAGTAGGAATTTTATCTATCCATTATGTTCATGGGTGTCTATGATTTGGAAACTAGTTGTATGGTGACGAAATTTGGCGCCAAAATTAGAGCAGTGGTGTTAAGTTTAGGCGGGAACGTGATCACATTAATTCATATCAATGTCAGATATGATTCTAGATTAATAGTGGTTTGAATGAGAGAATTAGTCACCCAGGTTTCTATGAGATGGTTTGGTTGTTTTCCTATTGAATTTGTCAGACTTATTAAGGTCATAATTACTAGCCTTTTAGTAGATTTATGCTGCTGTCCTTGTACAATTTCCCTCAATGAACACAGGGATTCTGTAATCCTCTGCTAAAAAGTAAAGGCATTATCAAACTCAATTTTAAACCTATATCCAGTGATTTGTCCATTGCACCCCAGAAATTTTCTGGGCGGAGTTGCTCCCCCTCCCCCACACAATAATGTGGCTCCCACTTGACCCTCAAGCTGATGCTTTATTGGAATGTCACTACTTTTTACCAATAAATATGCTGATAGAAGTATGACATCAATTACTACAATAGGTGTGGTAATTTCAATGGAATGTGTACTTTTAGTCTTATGATAATTAAATCATAGTTTGGCAACACTGGATCCTGTCTGTTTAGATTATTATGTCAAAACAGATATTTGGTCTTAAAATCAATACAGGCCCTGGGCTAGAGAATGTCTGTACTTTAGTATTGACAACATTTTACCAATGACCCATAGAATACATTGCTGACCTAATGTAGCAGATCTTCTCAGTCAAGTAGCAATATATTATCAGAAGAGACAAGCAACCACATTCTGCTGTCATATTGTCATAAAAAATGTTAAACACCTTTTCATCTATATCTGATCTCCTAACTTTTCCTGATTTTAAAGGGATACTGCCTCTTAGCATGAACATAAAATTTTAGTGCTCAAGAATGGTCAATATGACTATATATTCATCAGTGAACTTACCTGATGTCATAAAGTAGGAGAATCCCATAACATATGGAAACTAACAAAACTAAATAATCCTTGAAAAAAGCTTAATCAATTTATTGAGCATTTTTCAACAGTCAAATCAATCTTTATGGATTATTACTTAGTTTTTTTTATATTTATTCTTTTTTCACGTTATTTATGACAGCAGGTATATTTAATGCATTTATTGGCCAAGTTTAAAATTATAATATTTTAATTCTAAGATGCAGTATTTCTTTAAACTGGTCATTTTCATGTGATGAAATTTAGTTATCTGGAAATTGACCATGGATCTAAGTATAAGGTTTAAACAACTCTTCAAAAGTTTTAACAGCCCTTACCATCTAGCGCCTTTAGACAATGTCATCCCTTTCACAAAAAATAATACTTATATATAGACAGTAAATATGTTATCAAAACTGATAACTACTGAATACATACAGTTACAATTTGAAATCACCTGAGATCTATCACTGGTATAATTACAAGTATCTGGTGATTCCATGTATTCAAACAAAAACAATGTTTGTCCATTAACCAACATAATGGCAGACTCCTGTTTAGAACTATTACTAGAGGAACTAATGATATAAAACAGATGCTTAAACTAAAACAGTCAATACAAGAAGAAACATGACACAAGAGTGAGTTGATGTCTGGTCTTTCTGTAAGCAGTTATTTGTCCTGTGGCTTGTAACACAGAGTTGGGTGATGTCTAATTGCATAAATCCATGCTGGGTACCAGAGTTTGGTGCTTCTTGTTTGAGAACTTCAGTTGTTTCTACCATAAACAAGTGCAACAAACATTTAGTGCACCATTGCTTGTGACATCTTCTGCTGTTTCCATTATATGAATCTGCACAAATCCTGATTCTGTTACAGCCAAGCTATTACAAAATTCGTGTTACACCTTAACTGCAGTATGGTAGCAAATACAGCCAATCAGAGCCCTTGACAGAAAACCTGTGAACATTATGGCTTTGCATACACAGATTTTTTATCATGGCCTCTGATTGGCTTTATTCATTAGCAGACATTTCAATCAAATTGCTTCATTTACAAACTTAATTGATACAAGAATGGTGACTATTGCAGTTCAAATTATAAAAACACGTAGTTCATAATAGTTGGACAATGTGCAGATGATTATGAAACACCTTATCATAAGGTCGTGAAGACTTCAAAATTTCGTTTATGGTAAAATTAAGGCTACCGTAAAGTTAATCATAAAAGCGAAAGTAGAGTGAACCGGATGTTGTTATAAAAACATCGGATGAAAAATGGATCAAATTATTATCTTAATCGGGGGATTAATTAATCAGGCAATGATAATATCATTACGGGATGAGATTAACGTGTGTCACCGGCAAATAAAATACAAGTAAAGAATATTTTATTGATTTATGGTAAAGAATTTTGACATTGAAAATGGTAGGCCCCGTGAAAATTATGGTTACGAAAACAAAACAAAAAATCAGTAGATTTGGGTCTCCCGCCGGTAGATCGGGAGACAGCATGTAAAAGCGGTAGAAACCCGACGAAATCAGAAGATTACACATGTATGCCTTATGTCTGCTGGTGCCATAGTACTGAAAGTGTTGCACTTGGCAAGATTTTGTCTAAATTGGAGAGATTAAGATTCAAGTCCTGTGTTTAAAACGTTGAAATTAGACTCCCTGGGCTATGAATGATAGGGACATTAATATCACCTATGATAAAGGGTCTCGACAGATTGAAAGGCATCATGGGAAATCTTCAAATTGATGATAATACTTTAGATCCGCATAGCTATTATTCATGTCAAGCTTATTGTTAAATTTAAATTTCATGTAACATAGATTACTCTTTCTAATAACATTTATAGTAAAATAAAATCATCTGTAGAGTGTTGCTTGAATTAAAATAAATTATTTGTCATTGGAAATTTGAACTTAATAACTTTTTGCTAGCTAACAATCTGTCTTAAATTAACATCATTATTTTGTATAATTGATAGGTCCTCGGATTGTTGATTATCTATAGAAAACTATTATTTCGATTGGATAAAATATACCAAGTTTATTTTCAGATGATATGTGATTGGTTAATTAATTTAGGTTCAAAGATTAATTTTGTGTTTGCGATATGATGTGAATTATTCATGAGATCAAAGCCATCTTTCATCTTTATGTGATGTCCCATGGGAGAATAATAAGATATTTAATTAAGTAGTTTTTATTGTGCATCAGAATCAGACTTGTTGTTTAGCAGTCTGCAGTTAGATAGGTACAGATAATCCAAATGAAATTAACATGAAATTAAATGAATGGAGTTTTACGTCCTGCTCTTTTGTATCTAATGGGCTAATCAACATTGACAATACCATGCTGATGTAATGAGGGTTATTTTGTGAGGACAGCAGCATGAGGCTTCTCTTTTTTTTATTTCCATCTGGGGGGATCAGGCAAAAACAATAGGGAGGGCCATGTGATGTTATAGTTTTATGTAACTTAACTTTTGATTTTTTGTTTCAAGATGACTGTATTTCTTAAAATTGGAGTTTGAGTTTAGGAAAATAAGGTTCCAGATTTATATTATATGAACTAGTCAGTATATGAGGTGTTAATTCCTGTTTAAAAAAATAATGAAGTAAAAAAACAAGACATCGTTGACAGGTTTTATTTATAGGTAGACGTTAAAACAATATTTATTTTTCATCATATAAACAAAATCAAGGTTTACAAAAGGACGGCATGATTTCAGAAACAAGCCTAAGCTTATTTAAATTTTTTAACACGTCTATTAAACCGTCTTTGAAGGCTCAAATTGTCCATATCAATTTCAATATTGAACCTTTCTTGACATTCCTTAGATATGAGGGACATTTTTAAAGAGGCAGTCTAGTATTTGTTGTAAATGGACATTTATTGTTAAATATGTCCCTGAATGGATCTTAAGATTTTTACAGGATAAATCCAACTATTGTTTTTGATAACAAAAATTTTGTTTACTACCCTAAAATGTTTGATGTGACATATTTAATATAAAGGTATACCATTGAAAAAAATTCAGGAAATACATGCATAAAATCTTCAACAATATCATTCAGATAATGTTCAGTCTATTCTTATCTCTAGACAATCAGTAAAATGATTATTTTTTTCTCATATTTTTGTATTTAGAGTTATTTTCATATGTAAGAAACAGAAATAGCACGATGGATCTATTTTATGACAACTGCTGTTAGCTCAATTCATTATCTCCATACCTGAGGACAAATCATTGTTTTCTTTCCTTTTGTGTCCTAAAAAACAGACTTGAGGAAAATTTCATTAATACTTATACTCAAAGAAATTGTAGACAGCAAATCTTAAATGTAATATGAGACATTACCATAACAACGTGACGAAACAAAACAAAAAAAGTAACTCCATGCAATGTGCAATGCTCTTTTTGATTAAAATCTGTTGAGGCTTTATTATCTTCGCCTTGCAGGAGGGAACTTTAGTTGAAAAAAAAAATAATGATGGGGCCCTTATTCTCCAAAACTTAATTTTTAGAAATATAGTAATCTGATTGGATAATAAAATGTAATTTAAAAATCTATTTTAGTTTTTGACCAATCAGATGACTGGAGCACTAAAACCATCTTAAGTTAAGTTTTTGGAGAATTAGGCCCCTGGTCATTTAGGATATTAACGGGATAATAGGTCTTAGATAAAATTTTAGTTCTACTAAGGGAACTTACCTGGTGTCATAAAGTAACAGAATCTCTTAAAAACTTGAAAACTCACAAAACTAAGTCATTTTTGAAAAACACTTAATCAATTTTTATGGATAATTAAATAGTTTTTTGGATATTTATTTTTTTTTTTGTTATTTATGGTAGCAGGTATATTTACTGATGAATAGAGCTCTTACTGACCAAATTAAAAAATTTCAAAGTTCATGTTCATTCTAAGTCATTTTAAGCATGTGGGTCATTGAGAAGTAGGAGGACAGATCTAGAGGCAAGAAAAGTTTCTATTGTTACAGCTGAAAAACAGATAAGGGTTGTCTCAAGTATTAGGTGGTTATTTTAATGTTATTTTTCACTGATATAAAATAAAGAAAGGAACCAAAAGCTGAAATAAACATTAAAACATTTAGTACAGATTTAGGTCTATAAAATGTTAAACAAGAGAATTAGAATGTTCTGGCCTGAGGTCAGCACAACCAGACATGTTTGATGGCTTATTTCAATGGAATTGGTAATTTTGAGATAAAAATCTATATTCTGACATTTTGACAATGATGAAAGAGTAACCGACATGAAAATATAAAATCAGACAAAACATACTGAACTTGTTATCATTGACATTAGATCAACACATTTCATATTTCATTTACTCTTTAACACTAACTAACAGAGTATACAGTCTCATAAACCAGTCCCAGATACTACATGGCAGAACATTTATCATTTCATATTTCATTTACTCTTTAACACTAACTAGCAGAGAATACAGTCTCATAAACCAATCCCAGATACTACATGGCAGAACATTTATATATTCATATTTCATTTACTCTTTAACACTTACTAGCAGAGAATACAGTCTCATAAACCATTCCCAGATACTACATGGCAGTACATTTATCATTACATATTTCATTTACTCTTTAACACTAACTAGCAGAGAATACACTCTCATAAACTAATCCCAGATACTACATGTTGGCACATTTATCATTACATATTTCATTTACTCTTTAACACTAACTAGCAGAGAATACAGTCTCATAAACCAATCCCTGATACTACATGGCAGTACATTTATCATTGCATATTTCATTTACTCTTTAACACTAACTAGCAGAGAATACAGTCTCATAAACCAATCCCAGATACTACATGGCAGTACGTTTATCATTACATATTTCATTTACTCTTAAACACTAACTAGCAGAGAATACAGTCTCATAAACCATTCCCAGATACTACATGGCAGTACATTTATCATTACATATTTCATTTACTCTTTAACACTAACTAGCGGAGAATACAGTCTCATAAAGCAATCCCAGATACTACATGTTAGCACATTTATCATTACATATTTCATTTACTCTTTAACACTAACTAGCGGAGAATACAGTCTCATAAACCAATCCCAGATACTACATGTTAGCACATTTATCATTACATATTTCATTTACTCTTTAACACTAACTAGCGGAGAATACAGTCTCATAAACCAGTCCCAGATACTACATGGCAGTACATTTATCATTTCATATTTCATTTACTCTTTAACACTTACTAGCAGAGAATACAGTCTCATAAACCATTCCCAGATACTACTACTTCAGTACATTTATCATTACATATTTCATTTACTCTTTAACACTAACTAGCAGAGAATACAGTCTCATAAACCAATCCCTGATACTACATGGCAGTACATTTATCATTGCATATTTCATTTACTCTTTAACACAAACTAGCGGAGAATACAGTCTCTTCAACCAATCCCAGATACTACATGGCAGTACATTTATCATTTCATATTTCATTTACTCTTTAACACTAACTAGCAGAGAATACAGTCTCATACACCATTCCCAGATACTACATGGCAGTACATTTATCATTACATATTTCATTTACTCTTTAACACTTACTAGCAGAGAATACAGTCTCATAAACCATTCCCAGATACTACATGGCAGTACATTTATCATTTCATATTTCATTTACTCTTTAACACTAACTAGCAGAGAATACAGTCTCATAAACCATTCCCAGATACTACATGTTAGCACATTTATCATTACATATTTCATTTACTCTTTAACACTAACTAGCAGAGAATACAGTCTCATAAACCAATCCCAGATACTACATGGCAGTACATTTATCATTACATATTTCATTTACTCTTTAACACTAACTAGCAGAGAATACAGTCTCATAAACCAATCCCAGATACTACATGGCAGTAGATTTATCGTTGCATATTTCATTTACTCTTTAACACTAACTAGCAGAGAATACAGTCTCATAAACCAATCCCAGATACTACATGGCAGAACATTTATCATTTCATATTTCATTTACTCTTTAACACTAACTAGCAGAGAATACAGTCTCATAAACCAATCCCAGATACTACATGGCAGTAGATTTATCGTTGCATATTTCATTTACTCTTTAACACAAACTAGCGGAGAATACAGTCTCTTCAACCAATCCCAGATACTACATGGCAGTACATTTATCATTTCATATTTCATTTACTCTTTAACACTAACTAGCAGAGAATACAGTCTCATAAACCAATCCCAGATACTACATGGCAGAACATTTATCATTTCATATTTCATTTACTCTTTAACACTAACTAGCAGAGAATACAGTCTCATAAACCAATCCCAGATACTACATGGTAGAACATTTATCATTTCATATTTCATTTACTCTTTAACACTTACTAGCAGAGAATACAGTCTCATAAACTATTCCCAGATACTACATGGCAGTACATTTATCATTACATATTTCATTTACTCTTTAACGCTATCTAGCAGAGAATACAGTCTAATAAACCAATCCCAGATACTACATGTTGGCACATTTATCATTACTAGCAGAGAATACAGTCTCATAAACCATTCCCAGATACTACATGGCAGTACATTTATCATTACATATTTCATTTACTCTTTAACGCTATCTAGCAGAGAATACAGTCTCATAAACCAGTCCCAGATACTACTGCTATAAAGCTTTAAGATGCAACAAATAGCAGTAGCACTATGTAATTCATTTGATTCTGTTATTCTATAGCATTTCATGTTTGATCTTTTCATATATTCATCAGTCCTGAGCAGTTTCTATAACGCCTTCAGATGTAACCAATAACAGTATGTAACTTATTTGATTCTGTTATTCTATAGCATTTCATGTTTGATCTTTTCATATATTCATCAGTCCTGAGCAGTTTTCTATAAAGCCTTACGATGTAACCAATAACAGTATGTAACTTATTTGATTCTGTTATTCTATAGCATTTCATGTTAGATCTTTTCATATATTCATCAGTCCTGAGCAGTTTCTATAACGCCTTAAGATGTAACCAATAACACTATAACACTATGCAATTTATTTGATTCTGTTATTCTATTGCATTTGGTATTAGATCTTTTTATACATTTATCAGCCGTTTTCTATAAAGCTGAACCTGAATATGGTGCAGACCATTAGTGTAACATTCACAGCAGGCTATTGCTATTTATATTTGATGTACAATGGTAAACATAATGTGACTGGTATATTTATTTGTGCATTATATTATTAAATGATAGCGATGTCTGACCCACTGTAATTTAGCCAGTGTCCCTCGTGTACGACCTAATTACTCACTGCATTGATTCCTTCATTTGCTTATTGATTTTATTCTCAATCTCAGGGAAAATTGCTGAGTAAAGTTACGAATCATGTCGAAACTGATTATCAGATTTGACGAGATAGAGCTGAGTGTTTTAACATAGATTATCTACTGATGGTTCCCTAGTCTGGTTAGAGCTCTGTGTCACAACTAGCGTTGTATTTATGGTGATTAATAGATACAAGTCAATATCCTACTCAATTAAATGACCATTATCACCATAATAGATATTCACATATCATATTGCTACCTACTTCAACTTCTTCATCTGACTTTTGGTTCTGATTTTATGATGGAATCTGTTATAATAGTTCAATGACCTTTATATAAAATGTTGACTTTCAGTGAAATGTCAAAATCTTCTATCTAAGGTCATTTCTGTGTTAAAGTTATTTTATAAAGCTTTTAAGACCTGACAAGAAGTAGATTAGCTTTAGCAAATATTGTTTTTATGTGTAGATTTGATGTAATTGATCATTTAACAACCTTTAGGCCTACCATTAGGGTATGCCCCCATTATCATTTAAGAACATCTGTTTTCTTATGATTGGTAATTTTTCTTCAATTTTGATCACATAAATTATGTTGAAATGTTAAAAAGAAAAATCAATATTGTCAAAGGCATCCATAACTGTTTGCCTATAAGATGTCTGTTAGATGCAATTAATGACCTCTACTAAACGGTGCCTGCACACTATACTAACCAATGATTTAATTGGTCTGGCAACTTGAGTCTCCTTCACATCCCTGTTAATTCTGAATTACCAGGGTATTAAAGTAAAGACAGACGAAAGAAAGGAATAATTAACAGTGAAACTGAACATAAATTCTGGTATGTGATCTACTAGAGAAAAACAATGAGATAGGATCAATAGTTAATCTACCTCCTCTTGATGTACCTTATTACTTATAGGAGAAAGGAAATGGTAGGGTTGCTTTTAGGAAATGTAGGAGATTTCATTTGGGTATAGTCAACTGTAACATACAGTACTTATGTCCAACACTGATTTTAATCAAACTTTATGCCTTATGTTTTATTTAGGTTAATAAAGTTCTTCTTTTCACCAGAATAACAAATTTGTTTTTTGTCGAGATTTTAAGAAAGCTTCAATCACTGAAATATTCCTTAGATGCCATAATATAAATTCTTCTTATAAGCCCACATGAAATGTTAAGAATTTGTGGTCACCAATGTATGTAGGTCTATCCACAATTGATCTTTATATTCCCTAATGAAATGTAGAGCATGACAGATTTTGAAACTCTTATTTAGTCAATAAAAACTGTTTGGCTATAATATGAATAGGAATTATTGGCCTTGTTCTTTAAAACGTGTTCAATTTTTGGCTCATAAACACTTCACAAGCCACCATTCTTTTATGGACTTCTGACGAAACTCTCTTAAATTGTTTATTATCAAGTTTAAACCTAAAGAAAAAAAAAATTATTGCCATGTTAGAAGGTAGATTCTTGACAGATTTTAATGAAACTTAGTAATATTGTACAAAACTTAGTAATATTGTACATTTATCACACCAGCTAAATACCCACAAGTCCCAGAAAAGAAGTGTTAAATATTCAAGTTATATCAAGTTTTATTCAAAATCAATGCTGCTAGTGGGGGTATATTATCTTGCCTTGCAAGCTATCATTAAACCTGTAATAAAAACCCTGAAAAACAGATGTACAATATATTAATATACAATTAAACAAAAATATTACACTGGCAATGATGCTACTTAATTAGATATTATATATAACTGGTCTTTATAACTTTATAAACTAAGCGACATATATAAACTATATTACTATACTTGATAAATAATCACTGTATTAAACACATTTTTACAAACTAAATAATCAAAATAATAACCTACCCTAAGAGGGGTTTTAAGGATAATTATTATAATTATATAGTTATATCTATTGTAACATCTAATTACATCATTCTGAAATGATGATTACTGGTACATTATTAAAACCTGTTTTTACTACATAACAGTTAAAATACTATATGCTAATATAATGAATAGATTTAATAAGCAGGACACTGACATGAGTCAACATAAATGGCTACTATGGCAAATTACACCTGCAAAAGCAAAACCTAGATGGGATAAACCAAACACATACCTGAAACTTGCTAGAGCAAAATACAAAGATATAAAGATTTTCCAAAAATCACCAACAAGGAAAACAGATTGATGTAGAGGTCAATCTTTAATGGTGATTTCTAGAAAACTATTATATGAATCAGCAAAAAAGAGTTTGAATGGTTCCTAGAGATACAGAAATTGACCCCAAGGACCTCCAAATTAACCAACCAGAAGCCAGAAGATACTCTGAGACATTGTTAGTAAAGTGACATCAATTAGTAATAATTTTAATCAGTGTTCAGGTGAATGAAGTGAAACATTGTAAACACATCTAACCTACATAATGATTCTAACTGTGTTTGTTAACAGGTCAAAAATGTCGTCTGCTACACAACAACCAACCTGTTACTGTGCCTTTAAGAAATTTGGAATTCTAAATGAACTAGAGATAAGGAGAAAGAAGCCATCTGAAGAGATGTAGAGTGTGTAGAAATTTGTAATTTAAAGATTTCAAGACACGAGGATTTATTTGGTTTTATATTAAGTTGTATGACAATTGATTAAGCAGGCTCTATGAATGTGCTAACCAATTTCTATTCAATAAAACCTGCAGTAGCTGATAAACATTGATCAGCATGGATGATTTTTATTCAACATGGAGAAGAATTCAGCTAGACTAATTCTCTCATCAAATTCATGTTTGTCAATCATTATGTAGGAATGACTCATTTAAAGTGGGGTACCACTTCTTGACAAATTGGCACACATGAAACCATCCATTGAAATGAAAAATCCATTATCAGGCCAAAGTTTTCGCTTTTTATCATTTAATGATGAGAGAAAAACATAAAAACCAACTAACTATGAACCATCCTATAGCTTGCTGAACGTAATTCTCTTTTTGAGTAGTCCACTTCTATAAAAGCTTTACTCTCTGCTATATTTTGAAAAAAATTTTGATTAATGGGATTTTCTAGCATGTATAGCATCTTTCTATAGCATCATAGAAGCATAATTATATATTGTCAGAGATATCTTCCTCTATATTAGCTTGGATGCCATTTTGAAAATAGTTGGCTGGAGTAGAGATAGACAGGGCCTTTTTTCATGGTATTTTCCACATCTCCAGAGGTTCAGTAGTTAAAAAGTTATACCTTGGATCCTATATACCTAGATATATTCGTACAGATGGATGTTTATGTAGTTTAGTCATACGATTATAATCTCCATATACCAATCATGCCTCCTCCAAGGTATTTTTTAGTGAAACAAGTTTGCAATTTAAAAGTTCAAGGGTCACCAGACTCATAGATACTTACAATATCATATATGAAATTTAACAGAGTGCCCAACACTACTGTAGATTCATTGTAATGGTGATGTACCAAAAATCACATACAGAGGACAGAATAGAGGTTAATGTTGAGACTAAATCATATAGTACCAAATGGTGATGGAAAACACAACTTTGAAAGGCTTATCTGTTTCATAAATTCAACCTTTATAAGATTACTACTAATCTCAGAAAGTGTCAATATGGGATTGTAATGATTCAAGAGCAAATTGATGGTGAAAATTGTGTTTTGTTTCAAAGATGATTTGAACGATGGTCATGTTTTTTTAATATTCCAGTTTCTGGCAATATTAAGCTGAGCTCAACACAGGATAACAAGGAATCTAGAAAAAGTTTATCTAATTTTTTCTGTATTTTCTATCTGATACTGTAATGCCAATATGTAATTTCAGTAATTTGTCAGTAAGGTTGGAAACTGTCACCTTGGCAACATAGTTAATCCAGATTGTTTTGATAAAATGTTATTTGATATCAACCTTGTAAAATTGTTTTCAGTTCTTTTCAAGATTGCCATAGATTTCAGAAACATGAAATTGTATTTATATATGAATCCATATGATTTTATGCTGAGGAAGGTTGAAGTCTTTATTTAAAGGGATTGTAAAGAGGTTTCTGAATCTGTATGTGTATTGGGAACACTGGTATCATTGATTGGCACCATTCCTATTATTGCATAGGATGTTATTAGCTTCTGTTGTGACATTGGAGTCATAAAACAAATGCAATTTGATGCTTTCAGTGTCCATGACTTTTGGCAAACCTTGGGAGTTTTCTAAATCTGTTTTAAGAGCACTAAGGTAACTTTCACTGTCCAGTAGACTGTTTGTGATGGTCAGTGGTTGTATTAATAACAGATATTACACTGAATAGATGGATCTCAAGATGACTTAAATAGGTTTATCTCCTACAAATGTAATAATTGAAAATCAGTATTTGTTAAATAAAGTTTAATAAAGTACAAATGCAGAATGATCCTGAAGTTAAGAGAGGATGTTTCTGAAAACACCAAGATGCAACTGGGTATCTTAAACCATGACATTGATCTTAAACACTTATATTGACAAAATTAATATCATTAACTATTTGTGTATAAAATAATATTGAGAATAATATTTTTCTATCAAGTTACAAATAATTATTAGTAGACATCCTTATTTATATAT
Organism: Nipponacmea schrenckii; assembly: GCA_030562195.1. Taxonomy (NCBI): domain Eukaryota; kingdom Metazoa; phylum Mollusca; class Gastropoda; family Lottiidae; genus Nipponacmea; species Nipponacmea schrenckii. The sequence goes on from CM060203.1 coordinate 12,804,633, forward strand.
ATATATATATATATACTGGGTAAAAGTATGGAGATGGCTACACACATAAATCCCTTTAAGTCGTTCTTTGTGTGGTTAGAAATTGAGGAATTATGAATTATTAGTAGACATCCTTATTTTATATACCTATACTGGGTAAAAGAATGGAGATGGCTACACAAATAAATCCCTTTAAGTCGTTCTTTGTGTGGTTAGAAATTGAGGAATTATGACTCTTAACTTAGACATGTTCTGAATACAGCCTAGATGATTATTGTGAGAATTGTAAAGAGTATTGGGTAGAAACGTGCAATTGGTAGAAAAATAGATAAAAAATTACCATTCTATTGTTTACGTAAAGAGAGGAGTTATATTTTCTATGTTTGATTGTTTTTGTAATTGAAAAAAAAAGAAAGAGAAACTAAGCAAGATCATCTAACTAAGCAAATACCAAAAGCACTGTGGACCAAATGAAATTAAATATCTAGAGATGTAATGTTTTAAGTTGCTATGTGATCTATGGAAATATCAAGCCAATTTTCATCATGACAAACACAACTTGTGATCTCAGAAATCCAGGATTTATCAGATTCTATCAGTTGTCTCGATTTTCTAATTCCACCTTCATTAGACTATTATGTTAGACAGGACCTTGTCCTTGTGTAGGGAGCCGTGGTGGCTCAGTGGGTTAGACGCTTGCTCACTTACCTGAAGGTCGCTGGTTCAATCCTGGCAAAGGCAGAGATGCAGGTCGAAGGGACTGACATGGAAAAAGCGTTGAATCGTTCGGATGGGACAATAAACCGAGGCCCCGTGTGCTACAGGCTGTGCACGGTAAAGATCCCTCGACGGTTGGAAATCGAAAAAGAGCAGGCTAATGCCGCTGTCCTGGCAAAATTCCCCTCATAGCACACTGCATGGCGTTGCCCGTCTTCGTTAGCCCATAAGGTGCAGAAAAGTAGGACGTAAAACTCCATTCATTTCATTTTCATTTGTCCTTGTGTATTGGGCCCAATTCTGACCCATTTAAAATAAAGAGTTTACTATTATTAGTATAATTATTAGGTGCAGAAGAGTAAGACATACAAAATTCATTCATTTCATTTCATTTCCAATGTCAAGTTGTTTTTGAAATCCATTTTTTCTTTTTATATCTCTGACCTATACTTGATATCTGGCGGAGCGCATTTCCAACCAGACATTTTGGCATGACTGCTGATCATGACTGTCATTTATATGGCCAAATCAACAGCCCTGGTGATATACCTCTTTACCTCTAATGCATAATGAATTGATATTTTTAATTGGTACAGTATGGTACCAGTTTAGAGGAGTTTTACTGTACTGTTTTATCAGAATCTACAAGTTACAAAGGTCATCCTGAACCCACAAACAATTAACAAAAGAAACAAGACTGAACATTGATGTATGACAGACTCAACCAATTGAAAATTCTCTTAAATTGAAAATTGTGACATTTTGTTAGTTCAACTGTTAAATAGTTGACAGAAAAAGTAACCAAGTTAGAGAATGCTTTAACTTGATATAATGAAATGTGACACAATAGAAATAGTTTTGTTACAAACAGAAACACTTATTCTGTGACATATTGGTGGTTTTAACTACAAGACCACATTGATATTGATGGCATTGAATGACTTTTAAAGAGATGGTTTAGAGAGCACTGACATGTTCTTTGTCCACTGGGAACACTGAGATCATCCATTAATGCAATTCTTATTACCAATATCAAGGTTTTCTTCTGGTAATATTAAGCTGGAACAAAGTACTTTACAGGAATATTTTCTGAATTTAGGAGATCTATTTAGTAACAGGATATGAAGTTCACAAATTACTGTACAATAAGAATATTTCGTATGTAAATATGGAAGAATATAAGTAAGAACATAGGTATTGCGTCACTGCTCAGAATAAGACCTAACATTAAGTTTCCTGGAAATGAATTTAAACAAACTACTAGATATAAAAAAGGTTTAGTATTGTTTGTTATTGTTTTGCATTCTACTTATATCAATATTATAATTTTCTGTTACAGAATGTGAATTGATGATGGGATGATTGAAGTGAGAGTTATCTGCCCTGTAACTAAGTGTCGTGTGATGGTAGAGGGAGCAGTTATAACATGCCGGTTACTTTACATTTATTAACCAAGGTGCCATCAGATCCAGGTCAGAATAATCTCCCTTGTTGTAGATCTAACCAATACTATTGATTTTTTGGGGATTTCTTCCAACCCTAAAAATTTATAGAAGGATTTGGGCTAATGTCACATCTGGGTGCCTCCCCTTCTTAAAAAAAGGTCTTGCTGTCAAGCGTTAGCGAAGATCATTATTGTCTAGTGTAGGAAAGAAGAGAAGAAATAAAAGTTCCAACACATACCAGGTCCAGGAGTCAGGAGTTATCAAAATAAGATCTATTTATGTTTATTTTTTCCCCTAGACTGTGTCTAGGTGAAAAACTATTTAGAAATATTGGTGTGAGTTCTATGCATTCTAATTGCCTTGGTCGTGGAGATTACCAGTTCACAATTATAGACTGATCATATTTATCATCTGTTCGGAAGAGATTTTATACGAATCAGAGAGAGCTTTATGTTTAGGCCTAGTTGTTGAGGCTACATGACTCATATATTGGTAGCACATGCATGGCTGTATTGATTCACTACCAGTCTGTGTGCTTGCACGGAAATGATGTGAAGAAGGAAATTCCAAACTCCCCAAATTTAACCTATACATTTTGCTAGATTTGTTAGAGATTGGAGGTAGTTTTAGTGTTCTAATATAAAATATATGATTCAATATAGAGAAAAGAATCAAGTGTAAGTGATTCTGAGAATGCTTCTTTGTAATAATTGTAGATGCTCAGAAGTTATTAACAGCTCTTCCAAGTTTAGAAGCTCGGCTGCCTGGTAAAGAACATGCTGTAGCTTTCTTACGTAGATTTTTACGTTCTAAAGATTTACATAGAACCTTGCATGTAAGTTCAGTTTGCTTTAAGTAAATAGAATGATTAATCATAGTTCAAGACTACTCGAATCAAGATTTTTGCTGACAGGATTTATGATATCAAACCAGTTTCATATATTAAGTGTATGCAAGACATAGAGTGTTCCAATTGCATGATTATTGATAGGAGATCTGTATGTACAAACTCTTTCTGAGATGAGTTTGTGAGATTTGATACCTAAGAGTCTTTTACTGTATACAAATTTCATTGTCAACTGTTTGCATCTGTTTATTGAAATCACTCATATATAGGCCTGTAGTGCACATATTTTAAAGCTGACCTCTATTCCCAAACATACACTTAGCTTTCCTGATCTGTGTTTTATATCTGAAACTGGAGTCAGCAGTGTATGATCGCCTTTGTCAATTTAAACAAAATGCTGTATCATGCTAAATAAAGTTATTATATTGTAGACATACCGTAAACTACTAGATGTAGCTGGTATGAGAGTACCTGCTGATTTTGCTGTTTCTCAAGCTGCTGATGTAAGTTTTTTAAGTTATTCTTTTACCTGAGACATAAAACTATATTCTCTATATGGCACCTTTTTCAGTAGCTTATGTTTAGGAGATTGGGCTTGTTTTTTGCTGTAGGTATTTTAATAAGATATGTAATTAAGTTAGATTTCTTTTAAACGATATCACATGATTTGCTTGTATAACAGTGGTCATATACATTATACTTATGTTTCTTATAAATAGAATAGATCTGCCCCTTTTCGAATTACTTTTATCATTGTATGTATTTATGTGCCAATATATTAATTGCAGTGCGTTCATCGAACGCACTGCTTTGTTTTCGAAATGACTATTTTTTTTTTTTTTTTTTTTTTTTCGAATTTTACCCTCGCTTTTTCTCTAAGAAAGCAACTTGCTACAAACTACCTGTTGCTGTCTGCTATTCAAACCCCGAGACTACCATTTTTTAAATGCAAAATGACGTCATTGAGGTCAACCGGAAACGAGCTGTGGGCAATAGCGCTAGTTTGGGTTTTTGCTGTTTATTTCCTTTAGTTTTCAACTGATTTTGACAGAACTTCTTTTGTTAGCTTCTTTAAACTGCTACCTACTTAACTGCAGTTTTAAACTGCTAATTTCATTACTTTTGTAGCTGATTTTTTTATTTTTAATTTTTGCGTTTTTTTCAACTTTTACAGTTTTATTCTCATCCACCTGAAAACTTACAGGTAGATAGACATTGTAAATGCGATCTAAAATAATTTTTTAAATTTTCGACATCACTTCCGGTTTTGAAGTTATTCTCTTGTAAATGTTAAAAACCTAACTTCCGGAATTCTTAAGATATTTCAAAAATTCGTTTTGCAACATACTACAAATAGTCATACAAAAAAACGAAGACGAAAAAATCCGGACCGGAAGCCAACAATAAACCGCCATATTGAAATGTTAAACTTTTGTAAAATTAAAAATGGGGCCTCAGGTGATAAAGCGATTTTCATTATTTTTTCATATCTTATGACTAAAGTCGATTGCGCAATTATATTTGGGAGCCGATTTTTGAATTTTGATTTTGATGTTCTTTTATTTCCATTTTAATTTTTTTGGTAATGACCAAAATTTCAAAGGCCAATATTTCGTGACCTTGACCTTTGGTAACCTTGTGACCTGAACGAGAGTTATTGCCCTTGATGATATCTATTCATTGATATAGTCATATGTGTTGTCCGATGCTACTTCCGGTTTTATAACCGATTGAAATTTGTGATTTTTATTTTTAAAGAGCTCTGTCACGTGAACTAATTTATGAATAACAAAAATTCATATTGAATCTTATTACATTTTATCTGCTCTTTGTAATGATATATAAAACCACATATTTCAACAAAAAATGCGCTTTTTAGTATTTGAGAATTGTGTATTTCTTCTCTACTAACTGTGCGTAATTTTCTTTAAATCGAAATGGGGCCTCTGGAGATAATCCGATTCGTGTAATTTTGATGTTTATAGAATGTAATATCGATTTCTGAATCATATTTGGAAACGGATTTTTGAATTTTGATTTTGATTTTGATATTTATCTGATAGTAATATATAAAAACTTCGAAAGGTCGTATATTGTAACCTTGAAATTTGGTGACCTTGTGAGCTGCACAAATGTGATAGCTCTCGAAAAGATCTATCCATTGATGTATTATATTTTGATGTACGATGTATAGTTTCAGTTTTATCACCATTTGAAAATTGTGAATTTCATTGTTAAAAACTGTTTGTTGAATTATGCGTTTGGGCGATCTACATGACACGAGTTTCAGCGAACCAATTATGCTTTGAAAAAAAAAACGACTTATACTTTGTAAAATAATGTTAGTGTTCTATAGATACTTTGTGGGGTAGTTTTAAAGCGTATATCAAAACTGCTACGCACTGCGTCAGAACCTCGCGAAGCCTGGGGATCTAGTTTTTTTTTTTTTTTCGAATTTCACATTCGATTATTCTCTAAGAAGGCAACATGCCACAAACTACCTGTTGCTGTCTGCTATTCAAACTGCGTGACTTGTATTTGTTAAATGCAAAATGACGCCATTGAGGTCAACCGGAAACGAGCTGTGGCCAATAGCGCTATTTTGGGTTTTTGCTGTTTATTTCCTCTATTTTTCAACTGATTTTGACAGAACTTCTTTTGTTAGCTACTTTAAACTGCTAGCTACTTAACTGCAGTTTTAAACTGCTAATTTCATTACTTTTGTAGCTGACTTTTTTATTTTTAATTTTTGCTTTTTTTTCAACTTCTACAGTTTTATTCTCATCCACCTGAAAACTTACAGGTAGATAGACATTGTTAATGCGATCTTAAATAATTTTTCAAATTTTCGACATTACTTCCGGTTTTGACGTTATTCTCTTGTAAATTTTAAAAACCCAACTTCCGGAATTCTTAAGATATTTCAAAAATTCGTTTTGCAACATGCTACAAATAGTCATACAAAAAAACGAAGATGAAAAAATCCAGACCGGAAGCAAACGATAAGCCGCCATATTGAAATGTTAAACTTTTGTAAAATTAAAAATGGGGCCTCAGGTGATAAAGCGATTTTCATTATTTTTTCATATCTTATGACTAGAGTCGATTGCGCAACTTTATTTGGGAGCCGATTTTTTAATTTTGATTTTGATGTTCTTTTATTTCCATTTTAATTTTTTTGGTAATGACCAAAATTTCAAAGGCCCGTATTTCGTGACCTTGACCTTTGGTGACCTTGTGACCTGAACATGAGTTATTGCCCTTGATGATATCTACCCCCTGATATATTCATTTGTGTTGTCCGATGTCTACTTCCGGTTTTATAGCCGATTGAAATTTGTGATTTTTATTTTTAACGAGCTCTGTCACGTGAATTAATTCATAAATATCAAATATTTATATTAAATCTTATTATAGTTCATCTGCTCTTTGTAATGATATATTAAACCACATATTTCCACCAAAAATGCGCTTTTTAATATTTGGAAATTTTATATTTTCTTCTCTACTAACTGTGCGTAATTTTCTTTAAATCGAAATTGGGCCTCTGGAGATGCTACGATTCGCGTAATTTTGATGTCTATAGAATGTTATATCGATTCCTGAATTATATTTGGAAACCGATTTTTGAATTTTGATTTTGTTTTTGATATTTTGACCGAAAGTAATATATAAAAACTTCGAATGGTCGTATATTGTAACCTTGACCTTTGGTGACCTTGTGAGCTGCACAAATGTGATAGCTCTCGAAAAGATCTATCCATTGATATATTATATTTTGATGTACGATGCATACTTTCCGTTTTATCACCATTTGAAAATTGCGAATTTCATCGTTAAAAACTGGTTGTTGAATTATGCGTTTGGGCGATCTACATGACACTAGTTTCAGCGAACCAATTAAGATTTGAAATAAAACGACTTATACTCTGTAAAAATAACGTTACTGTTCTACGGATACTTTAAGGGGCAGTTTTAAAGTGTATATCAAAACTGCTACGCACTGCGTCAGAACCTCGCGAAGCCTGGGGATCTATTCTTAAATTGTTTTTATATTAAATAGCCCTGGATAGATTTCACCTTTATAGATACAATATTTTAACAGACTGGATATCAATAGCTATCATTTCAGGTATTCTGTTCAATACGATATTTACAAGACGATAAAACAGTGAAAGAATTAATGAAGATATTATCCAGACCTCATTTACAGGTAGAAATATTACCTCCCCTTGTCATTTTCATCAAGGACATAGACCAGTAATTCATTTGCCATCTATTTCAACCTTCTATGATTTTTTTTTGTGACACCATAACATGGTTTCGGGACAAAAATTCAATATATCATTACAATCTTGAGCTACTTCCTAAATCTTCCTTAATCTTGAGCTAGTCAAACTGACAGTAGACCATTACATTTTTTTATCCATTCAATAGTTATGGGGACAGTGAACTGAGTTTTTTTGCTTGGAAGACTATCCCATTCAATTCATGTAGTAAATAATACTATGAGGAACTTGTGGAGCTGGCCATCATTCTAACCTATATTAAACCAATTTTCAATACTAAGATATACTATTGACTACTATATTTATCAGGCATTGTTATACTGCTATGATAAAGTGACCAATCATGATTATGAACCGAGAATTGAACCACTACCACTGGGAGTTGATGAGGACGAGGCAGCCATTAAAATTGTCAGATTAATTAAAACTAATGAGCCCTTGGTAAGTGTTTGAGTATGAGGTAAAGAAAAGACATACATTAGACTCACTTGTATTAATGTAATCACATTGAATAAGATTATATTTTACACTGTAGAACCTTTGAATGGTATTAAAAGGCACTCATTTGAATTAGTACGAAGAATCTTGACTCATTGTTGGTTGATCTATTTCAGGGAGCTACTATAGCTGTGAAAGAAGAAGGTATAATAGAAGTAGCTAGAGTTTTACATGGTGGAGCTGCAGACAGGAGTGGTAGGGTTACTTTATTGCTTAAGGGAAATGGAATAATTTAGCAAGATGTTAGTTGTTATATGTTAGAACGATTATAGATCCAGCTCCTGGACTCTGTGAATGAGGCCCTTGTTTCTTAAATGCAATTAAACATGGCAAACTTTGGTATATAAGAATGTAAAAATTCCACACTAACAAACTTTTGACAAAATCTTATGTTGAAGTTTTGAACCAGAGAGTATTGTAGCTTATTGCTCAAGTCAAACAAAATAATTTTAGGGTTGATAAATGTAGGAGATGAAGTGCATGAGATAAATGGTGTAGGTGTTCAGGGGTTACAACCAGATGAAGTTGTTGATATTTTGGTAAGTTATAGAAATGATTGGGTTATTAACAGAGGATGTATATTGACCAGCTTGTTGATTGGTCACATGATATTATCATTGTATATTACTTCCCTCCCTATTATGAGATATACATACTTCAGTGAAACATGTTAAAAATATATAAGCTTGATAAATACAGATATGTTGAAGAAATGATGAAGGAATATATGAACAAATACATGCCTTCATGTTCTAGTATATAAAACCATAGTAGATTTTGTTTCTGTTTCAGTCACGAATAACAGGTCCAGTTACTTTAAAATTAACACCCAGTGTTAAACTACCCTCAGGTACAAGAGAATGTAAGGTATGTGAAAAACACAGTATTGTCTTGCTAAGTCAGCTGCCATTTAATAGAATTCATGGCTGCTTTATCTGAATAGCCCTGTGTTTTTTATTGAGTTTAAACAATTTAAATCAACCTTAGACAGGTGATACTCATACTACTACACTATGCATAAATTAGTGTGTGTTCATATTACAAAACAAACTGATGTAGTGTGCTGATTGGTCAGTTTGAAAATCAGGTGACTTTATGAATATTTAAAATCTTGGTCCCTTATTCGATAGTAAAGTAAATGTTCACATTTAATGGTATAATTTCAGACAAGAATGAAGGCGTTGTTTGATTTTAATCCACAAGAAGACGAGATGATCCCATGTCCAGAAGCTGGTCTTCAATTTTCCCAGGGTGATATCTTACATATTGTAAGTCAAGACGACACGACGTGGTGGCAGGCTCGTAAACATGGTGATACTAAAAATAGGGCAGGGATTATTCCCAGTAAACAGCTTCAAGAGCGGAAAGAAATGATCCGTCGTCTGGCAGCAAAAGTTGAGGCAGAAAAAGCCGAATCACGTAAGTTGATTATAAAGAAAGTGTATTTTATGGATAAATAAAAGGATATAGGAAACAGTGGAAATGACCTGATTTAGGTATTATTGTCTTTCTTACTACATCACATTTCATGACTTCTTACAGTACAAATAAAAAACTGTTGTTGCTAAAGTAATGCGAAATATTTCAAAGTTTTCGGACAGCTGAAACCCACCTTCATTGACCATTGCTTAGTGATTTTTTTCCATCAACAGGGCCAATCAGTCCATGTCAATACAGTCCCAGAATACCTCGTCAAAAACGTCTTCGAAAAACCATGTATCATGCAATTCAAAATGGAGGTGAGTATTTAAAATCCAACTGGTTTGTAGTTGGCATTTGCCAATCCAACATTTCACCAATTTTAGGAGAAGTTTGAAATATGATATTTGAAACATAGTAAGTTAACCATTAGTGCCATATATAAAATTTGCTTTGTGACTTGGCTGTGAAATTTGAAGTTGTATTTTTGTACTTTTGTAGAGTATGATACTGAAGAGGTCCCTACATATGAAGAAGTAGAACTGTATAAAGTTAGACCTAATAGATTAAGACCTATTTTGTTAGTCGGTAAGTTAAAATACCATGTAACCCACTCATCTATATGAAACAAAATATAGCATTTAATCAGATTGTAACATTTATCAAACAGTGATCATGTTTTTTAAAAAAAAATTGACAAGTTTTGGTTTGAAAAGTATTGAATATTCTTCAAATGTACCCAAATTTCATAAACACTTTTGTGTTCTAATTTAATAAAATTAACAGGTGCACCAGGTGTTGGTAGAAATGAATTAAAACGAAGATTAAAGGCCAGTAATCCAGGGCATTTTGAAGAAGTTTTACCACGTAAGTAAACTGCTAGGAAATCAGATACTAGATTATAGATCATAGACAGACAATTGCTTTGCTTCATAAACTTGTTTTAAATAATGAGAGATTGTCTTCCTGTGGATCACAACTCACTCCTTAACTTCAATTTCTACATGTCTAAAACTCCATTTTATCCAAATATCGGAATATGTCCCACCAAAAAGTTATCCTTATAACAAATTTGTATCTGTAGCAAGTTTGACATACTAGGTAAATCTAGATGTTTGATATGTTGTTTATGGCTTTAAACAAGTTGATATTTTTACCTGTGTATTCCAGACACGTCGCGTCCAATTCGACCGTTTGAAGTGGATGGTAAAGAATATAGATTTATTCCTAGAGAGGAGATGGAAGCTGAAATTCTTGCTCAAAGGTAGGCCTTGACCATGGATTGAGGGTCTTAGCTATTTACACTTTCTAAAGGTTATCCTAGGGTCTTGGCTTTTAACATTGTTTCTAGGCTATCCTAGGGTCTTAGCTTTAATGCTCTTTCAAGGCTATCATAGAGTCTTAGCTTTGAACACTGTTTCTAGGCTATCCTAGGATCTTAGCTGGTAACAGTGTTTCTGAGCTATCATAGAGTCTTAGCTTTGAACACTGTTTCTAGGCTATCCTAGGATCTTAGCTGGTAACACATATTTTAGACCATCCTTGGTTCTAGCTTGTAGCCCTGTTTCTAGACTATCTTGGGTCTTAGCTTTTAACACTGTTTCTGGGCTATCCTAGCGTCTTAGCCTTTAACACTTTTCTATACTATTCTAGAGTCTTAGCTTTTAACACTGTTTCTAGGCTATCCTAGGGACTAAGTTGTTTCAAGAGTACATGTCCAGAGATTAGTAGATGTCAAGCAATGAGATTTTTTTTTACATTAATCATATGATTTTAATAGTTATATATAGCATATTATATAGGCACTATATATTTTTAGGTATGCTGAATATGGAGAATATAAAGGGAATTTATATGGGATACATATCGATGCCATATTATCTATTATTCAGGCTAAAAAAGTTTGTTTACTAACACCTCATCCACAGGTAAAATTTATATATTAGGCCCCTTGATTTCTGAGAATAATTGTAGCATATTTGCTTGATACAGTACTGGATGTTTCATTATGTTACAAATGGTGGTCATGGATTGTAATCTAGGTCATTGTATGACCTTGAATGAGTGCAGATATTGCAGAAAAGATCAAACAAAGTCTAAAGACCAGCTGGTAGAAGAACTTAATTGTTTTTAGGCGTGTACTAAATGGTTGTTTTTTGTTTTGAATTGTATTACCGAAGATGGGCTACTTTTGACTATGAAACATGAAATTCATGAATGGAATGCTAGTTTCTGAGAAAACAATGTTACCGTATTTTATGATGTCATTATAGGCGCTGAAATTAATGAGAACAAGTGAAATCAAGCCTTATATAGTATTTATTAAACCACCAAGCCTAGAGCGATTGCAGGCTACCAGAGCAATTTCTTTAGCACGGTGTACTAGCAGTGATACAGATGATACCAAATTATTTACCGTGAGTCAAATATAGCTTAGTTGCAGGACTTTGTTGGCAAGTCAGAAACTAAAACCTAATTTACACAATGTTGTCATGAATATCATTGACTAAAATTCAAACTTTGAATAAACGAGATAATCTTGCCTTGCTAGCTAACATTGAGTAGGAAATGACTTCACATAAAGAGAAATTATGTATATATATGTGATTGCATGTATAGTTCAGCAAAGATTTTTTGATCACATTTCAATTAACTATCTTGAATATACCTCAATATTTCCGTAAATTTTTACTTATCATCTTTTTCAGACTGAGGAATTAGAAGAAATAATAGAACTGAGTAAGAAATTAGAAGGACGTTACGGTCATTTATTTGATATTATTTTAGTCAATGATAAATTAATGGACACTGTACGAGAGCTCATAGCAATAGCTGACTCAGTGGAGAAAGAAGCTAAATGGATACCAGTTAGTTGGTGTCAATGATGTTTACTACTTTTTAGGCCCAAATTTTTGTATACCCTTTTAATAAAGCTGTATTTTTGTATCTCTTTTTATGACCGCAGATGTGTTTTCCCGTATACGGATCGGAATTCTGTGCTCCGTAAGCTCGATTATTGATGATAATACGCCCAAACTGCTTACTATACACATGTAAACACTCTGCTTGAGTCTATTCATTTGAAAATCGTTATGTTCAACCAATCAATGAAAAAGCACCGAGCTCTCCACGACCTCCGTCGATCAAGGCTCAATCCTGGCCGATCTAACTAAGTACAAGTTGAAATGTACCCTCAATCAAAACAACTTCACCTAAAGTACGCACAAATTCAAGCTCATCAGGATTTATGTGCGGTTGGCCGGCCACAAGCCCCCGAAGCGTCACATAAACCAAATTACAATTGTTGTGTAATTGCAGCACCGCCATGTAACTGCAGTAGGACTCGCCGCAGTTACATGGCGTTAATCTAAGTTTAGAAAGGTGGGGATTTAATTCAAATCCTAGGTATCACCCCTTTTTGTTTATAGGTTAATAGTAGGTCTACTTTTTTTCTCCAAGTTTTCAGTGAGCTAGGGATAGATGTTCTTGTATTTATAGGTTTAGTGGTCTTCTTGTTTCTCCAATATATTCCTGTTCACATGAGCATGTTATTTTGTAAACGCACCCTTTAGGTGATGGTGGGTTGAAGCTTGCCATTGGCACCAAGTATGTCTTTAATCGATCTTCCTGACGAGAATTGGGTTTCGATGCCTACTGTTTGCTTAAGAAGTCTTCGAATTTGGTAGGATAATTTACCATGGAACGGGATGCTGATGCGAATTGTAGGTGATGAAGGTTTAGGTTTGGCTGGGTTATTTTGATCATTCCTGATAATATTTCTTGAAGTTCTGGGGAACCATTAAGATTGGTGAAGATGTTCAATTTCATTCTCTAGGTTGTTGGGATCACATACATTGATAGCATACAATTTGATAAAACTGTTGGTTTTACTATCGAAGCTGGCGGTCCTATGAATCCAGGGTATCTAGCTGAAGCTGTTTAGAGCGGTAGTTCAGAGATACTCTCCTATAAAAGCACTGGCCTATATCACGGTTAGAGACTATACTTTTGAAATTATCTGCTTCTGTTGAGGTTTACTAGATAAAGCAATGTTAAGAAATGCAAAGCGATTATTTCAGGGAGGTTATGAAAGGGGATCTAATCTTTAAGAACATTACTGAGATTTTTATTCCTTTTTGTAAGTAAGCTTTTGGTATATAGATATTCGGGAATTCATTACTTTTACGTTAGGTCTGGTTTACACATTGAGTTGTATATCTCTAAGGATCTACCCTAACATGCATAACCTGTTGATAAGATTACTTAGTGGATTGATAACGGTGGAAAAAATACAAGCATACATTGATAAAAGGTTGAACATATATAAATAAATCGGAAATGCTCACTTCTTAAGACATCAAGACTTGTGGAGTTCTTGTCGAAAAGAAAAAGAGAAATCGTTTGTAGTCTAAACACTTTGTCTAAAATAGAGTTTTCTCCCATTAATGACATTAGAGTGGTTTCAGAACTTCAATTCTCTCACAGTATCTTTAACTCGGCGACATAAATCTTCAAGAAAAAAGATATAAACACATGTCCATGTGTCTCTATCATGATAAAATGAACGAAAAAAATGATTGAAAAGGCCTAGTTCAAATCTAGTCATGTTCATTTGAATTTCAACTTCCAGTTGGAAGAGAAGTAATATAGTAATAACATACATGTATATCCATTCAGCTTTAGGAAATTTTCGACTATTTCTGTGAAACGTAAGCATTACAACAGAGTAGTCCATAGCATTTCTTTCATCTTACAAAACTACGTACAGAGATAACACACAGGTACGTAATTTACAAACATTTTGAACTTTGAATTTTTAACAAGGCTATAAAATATCGATTAATTCTTCAAATCACTTTTTAAAGCTTGGAATTGGCCTTAATTATGCTTTGGAGATTTTTTTATAAACATCACAGCCTTTTTCAAAGCCTTTATTTTATCAAGCCGTGTGAGAGATTCAAAATGGTCGTGAACTAGGTTCGTGTCTGATATTTCCATGTAAGAACAATACTTAGTTTCGCATGTTCCTATCAGTCGGATGACTATTTCGGATTAAGCCTAACATATTTACAAATTATCTCAAATAAAATTCTATTCACCAGAAATTTGTCAATTTAAAATTCTTTCTTTTGATCAGTATGTATCTTACACAAGAAACTGTTTACTTAGAATTGATTTTTCATGCGATCTTGTTGATGCAATTTGTCGGCGTTTTATCACATTTCTTTGAGGTGTAAAGATCAAAGCATGTCGACCGAGTATATTAATATTAGACGACTTACACCAATTCATACCTTTCAATTTTGAAAGCTGATACAACTGTATTAATAAACACTATAGTGAAATATGCTTTGAAATATTTTATAAAAATAATACTTTGTTAACGTTTCATTTCTTAAATTTTCTTTCAATGTTATTTATTTTTAAAACGACTTTAAAGAGATGCGAAATAAAAGAATTTTTCTTTATCAATTCCAATTTTAAAAATGAAAACCTTGAATAGAGTATGGTATTTTGAGGTCACAGTTTACTATCTTAGCTTTATGTGACACCAATCAAGATGGATAGTTTAGACATGTGAAAACGTAAATGTATAACGACATCAATATACTGCATTGAGGGCGATTTTAGATTGAACCTTTTCGAATTTTCAAAACATAGAATTATTGAGAGTAAAAAGAAGCGATTTCCGTCAAAGGTCGATATTTTTCTATCCAACTAATAAAACTCCATTCATTTTCATTTCATTTCTCGTTTTATAGCAACCTTAACAAAGATTATTAAAACGAGAAATGAAATGAAAATGAATGGAGTTTTACGTCCCATTTTTCTGCACCTATAGGGCTAATGACTACAAACCGAAAATACAATTTATCAGGTATTGTCAAGAAAGCGATTTTTACTTCCTCGACATAGGACCATATTTTGCAATCTATGCTGATGATAAATGTTGCCAGAAGCCTAGAAAAGAATTCATCAGTTAGATTGAAAGGTGAAGAAAGATGAAAGGCGAGTTAAAGAAACACAAAACGAAGCAGATATTGTTGTTGTCAATCAACGAACAGAAATCAGTGAAATAAAATCGTTTTATAAACAAAGTTCTAACTTATAATTATTTT
The DNA here is from genome assembly GCA_030562195.1 of Nipponacmea schrenckii. Lineage (NCBI taxonomy): Eukaryota > Metazoa > Mollusca > Gastropoda > Lottiidae > Nipponacmea > Nipponacmea schrenckii. Next base: position 12,819,946 of record CM060203.1, read on the forward strand.
TCTATGGTTTAACACTGGGCTATAATAGTTTGTAGATTGAGTTATGTCTTGGTATTTGTTGTTGGAAGGTACAGTAACACGCGCCCACATTGCTGAGATAGCAACTAGCTCACGGTGGTTAAAGAGTTGGGTATATAAAGCAGATGTTAGAGGAGCACTCTCTGTTTTTGTAGGTCAAAACATTATGAAAATGAAAATTAATGAAAACAAGACACCATACCTAAAACAAGTGCCCCTCAAATCATTCAGATCTTGAATGCAACAGTTACCCCATTTCTGGTCATAGTCAATACATAAAAGGTGTCATCACATTATCTGAAAGATTTTTACAAAAGTGGACTCTAATTGAATTATCAGTGTCCCTGATACGCATAAACAATTTAGAAAACCCCTACAATTGCTTTAATTTATGTTCATGCAAGGACGACCGTATCCCTTTAATATTATATTCATTATCATATTTCATTAAAGATATTCCCCCTCACAGTTTGAGGCTGTAGTGTAAGTAGAGTTGGTATCTAGCCCACCCGCTCGCAAACTGTCATACTCACTTACAACACAGGCTGATAATCATATCTTTCAATGACTTTAATGTCTTATAGAAGGTTGTTTTGGTACAAAGTCATTGACAGAAAACCTTGGTTTCATTTCTAAACAATTTAAAAACAATATATATTTAAATTTAAAGTTTCAATTTATTTCATGATGCTGTTCGTATAATTGAGTGAAGTTAATTTTAGTGGTTTATCAGTGTTTTTGCTTTAGATGATTTGTCCTTGCTGTTGGTAGGGTTTTAAATTCAAGGCACAAGATGGTTGTCTATGGGTTTCCTCATGGTCAAATTACTAAACCATGTACAGTAAATAAAATAAAGTTCTAGCGATTTTTTTCTGGTTTACTTAATTCATAGCTATAGTTGAATCGGAACTCTACTAGTTATTATAAGGGAGACGAGAGTAGCATGAAAAGGCATGAGGATATTAAGTTAACATGTTTCAATCACTAAAACACTCTATGTTGATGTGTCCAGTCGTATAATTCTGATAGAATGTGACAAATGTTTTGATGGTATGACCACCGACTGTTGAGTAGTTAGAAACTGTCAGTAGTAAATAAGGTTGATAAAGTAGGAATCTAAAATGACCTGACGTTATCATTCAACCATAAATTATCACCCCTCACTCTTGCATGGTCTGTCTACGAGAATTGACTACTAATACTCGGTTTAACATCACCAACCCCACCTCGCTCTTCAAGCTCTCAAGCATGGGTTGTCTCCAGGAAATAATACGACCCGTCTCCTGTCACTCCTTCTTGATTCAACCGGCTGCATTAGCTTAATGGTGTTACTGAACAATATCAGTAACACAGTATTATCTCAGAGATTCTACAGGGAAGAAAGCTTGTGGAACCTTGACGACGTGATATAGTCTAAATTTAAAAAAAAAGTACAGTAGCAGCAAAGCAGAACTTTTTATGGATGTTCTTTTTCTTAAACATACAAGCCGATTTTTGCGTTCAATATCCCAACCCGTGTTTTCGCTGTTTTGGTCCGAAGCAAAAACAAAACCACTTTGTTTAACACTGTCTGAAAACCAGATGTATTGATCATAGAGTAGGGAAAGGGAAGGCCGGAAAACCAACAAGAACAGCAGTGTGAAATAAACATCCAATAAAAACAATTTATGTTGACATTGTGAGAAAGTCAAATTAATGGATGATGGAGCATAGCGAGGTCAGGTCATTAACATGACCAGATTGACGCTAAAAACATGTGAATAAATACCATTCAGATGAAATATCCTGTGCAATTTCGACAGTAAACAATTCTGTCGGGACGATATGTCTACAGGAAGGTGAGCTTTCTAATGGTCTTCAGCGAATGAGCGAGGTCATGGAACCTGAAAAATAAAACATCTTGGACAGGACTGTAGATTCCGGACTTTCTCTAGTCTTCAGCGGTCTAGAACATACGGCACCGAAAAATCTACATACCGGCCTTCTGCCAGATATGACACCTACTGTGTTAAACAGTAGCAGAAGTGAAATTCCCACACAAAGTGAGGACGGACTGATGGATGAGAACGAAGAAAATTTTGACAAACTGAAATAATTTTACAGTAAAAATAATCCTTATAAGCTATTAAGTAGAGAGTTAGAAAGCCAAGAGAGTGGATGAATCCTAGTGAATTATGAAGTTTTACTTTACATTGTTATCCGTATAGCCTATAGTTGGTCACACGGAGTTTCTTGCAATTTGCCCGTTGGATAGACTATTCTGTATGAGACCCTTTATCATGATATGAAGACATGGACTAGTATAATAGGTCTAGGAAATGTTTTACGCCCAACTGTTCTGAATACACTGTTGCTGTTCTGAAGAAAGAAACAACTACATTTGACAAGGATAACAAATTTGGTTTACAATCCTTCCTACCAGTTTGTCACTACCTCTTGGCATTGGGTCGACTGGAATTATGAGTGTTCAAAGTCATCGAACTTTCTCACACCACAGTCATCAAGTGAAATAAATAAAGCTTCACAATCCGTTATCTGCTCTCTTGACTTGTTCTGTAATATAGCTACCCTTTCATAAATACCTAATTCATCTCAATGCGTAATCTTTGGTCATTAAATGAAATGCATCAAGTATACTTCAGATAATGAGAAATTGCGTATTACGATATACCCTAGATTTGTTTACGTCACCAAATTGTGTGGTAATGAAATGACTAAGAGAGATGTTGTGGATATTATTAACACCATGTCATCCCCTAGCGTGTGTCAGTTGTCATACTTGTCACAAATACTGATATTTCTGTCATTTTCATCTCGTGTCCAAACTAGACTAATGACAACAGATGACCAGAGCTCATTACTCACTGGCCGTAGCCTATCTCTGATTCATCTTTATAAGAATGAAGTCACGTCTACAGTCTAAAGTTCTATAGCTTTGCTATGCCATCATCATTTGGTTTCAATTAGGATGTCTGTAGTAAACAAACTAGTCACAAAAGAAATATCTTTCCATCAGACACAAAGCATAGTTTTAAATTTTGGAAACCTTTCAAAACTATTCTATAGAAAAATGCTTCCCTGCATTTGTCTTACAGACAGAATTTATTTGCTGTTGTGTCACTTGCACATGTGGCCATCCCACATTTACCCAATGCCCCACCCCTGGTAGTTCTTTAACAGTTACTTAAAAACGAATCAGGGAGTCTAAAATCCCTAGAGATGTAAAATAATCTGTACAAACAAAGAAATTCAATAAATTTAAACCGACTTCAAATAATTGTTAAGTTCTAAAATAAGATCAACACCCAGAAATAATTCGGACTGACTGGTCAGTCTCCGGGGTCGAAGGTCATGATAAAGTCTGGGTTAGATTAACACTCTGCATCCCGACGGGGCAATTGACGCCTTCGTTAACAAAGAGAAAAACGATTAAAGTGAGTTTGTCGTGTAATTAATATTATTGCAACTTAAAGAATTGATTACAAATGTCAGAAGAGAGGGAAATTTATCTGGCCATTTATCTTGGTTAAAATGACAACCCATTAAAATAGGGGCCGAGATAGTGTTAAAATGACAAGATATACCATTAAAATAGGGGGCTGAAATCGGGTTAAATTTAAAAGATGTACCATTTTTAAAAAGGTTGATAAAAATATTAGAATTATCTTAGTTGTTGAAATACGGTGGAACAATTCAAATATGTAAACATGCATTCTTCCATGAAAACTACATTTATATTCGTTAGTTCGTTCATTTGTCCGTTCATTTATTCATTCAATCAACCATCGGAGCTTTAATTACATTACAATTACCACCAAAGTTAAACTGTGTGAAATTGTATCAGGATCTGTGAATCTGGTTGTTTTCTTTCATAATACCACCAACATCTGCTACAGTTAGATTCCTACCAATATACAGAAAAGCCAGGTAGCTAGATTTTACAACTTGCAAAATCATTTTTGTGACAATGCAAGGGAAAGGTTTTGTAATAGGCTTTTGGGGATGCCTATTGTTTTTGGAACGGTTTTTCTGTATTAAATATATTAGTGGTATATGCAGTTAGTATAGACTTCCCTAATGACAGCAGAAATGATATGACATACTCAGGGTTGTGAGCGGATTTTTCGGTAGTGTGAATGTCCTGTCGAGCAATGACACACAAGGCACATTGAAAAAGGAACAGTAAAATGGGCGTAGAGAGTGCATTTTAATATACTGCATCCTCCCACATCTAAAGTTTAACTTAAATGAATGGGTTGATAATTGCAACAGATGTTCGTCCAAACTTTTCAAGAATTCTTTTGTGAAACTTTTATCCTGGCATATCTAGTGTATTTGGTCTACCAAGTGAACTTTTCACCCTGACGTGTAGAAAGATTGACAGATAAGAAAAGCTTCAGATGGTTGGAAGATGACAGGTTTGTGACATATATTACAGGATATTGATACCCCGGGGAAATTCATACTGGAATTGAAATAAAGTGAAGTTTTACGTCTTCCTGTTTTGTATTAAATAGTGTTATCAGTTTGTAAAGGTTGCTTTTGTATTTTTCACTATTTACAATCCATTCAAGATGCAATTTTTAGATATTTTCTTCCGTGTTATTTTTTCGTTCATTTTACTCATAGATATAAAGCTTAGCCTACAAATGTACCAAACACCTAGATCTGGGTGACTTGTGACCTTTTCACCTGACTGTTTGGTCCACAGAACTCTATTTCGATGGATTTCCAGGATTAACTTTGAAAAGTCGAGTCTGGACCCTTCTGGAAGTAAAAAATTTGTTAAATTAAAACCGTTGTTCGGAACAAATGAACGTGGACAGGAATGCAAACACCGAAGACAAAATTGTTTAAAAAATACATTTGTTTAATGTTAGCTCATTAGACACGTTAAACGAAGCCATTGATTAAATTAGTCGCTAACAAATGGCGCTTAATCTCCTTTTGTTCATTGTTCAAGCATTAATCTTCGTTTGGATTCTTGTATCAATTTATTTAAGTCCTTCAAAATAATTTTATATTGATGTATTCTTGTGCACAAACCAACTTTAGTCATTAAGTCAGTCAACGAGTATTTCAAATTGGCAGCAAATTAACGAAGAGCTGGACCTAATTAGCACAAATTAGTGGCCAGACAAAGAAAAGTCATTCTAATTGAGCAAGTGACCAAATGAAAAGGTCAAAGGTCACATCCGCCTGGGAGAAAGCCAGACCAGTAGACATCAGTAATTTAAGTCATATGTATCCTCCCAATGGCATTTAATAGAATAACAGCGAGAAAATTTCATTAGTAAATGGTCACTGTTTTCCCTTGTGTAATCCTTACTTGTGTTGTTTTGATATTAGTGTTGCTTGGCATGTCGTTAAATTTAATAAACTTTTTTTGATTTGAAGATATTCTACTTGTAACTAAGGCTCTATTTCAAATTAATTTTTGTTTAAGGGCAAACTGGACACTTGAGCCAGAAAGTAAATGAATTATAAATTATATTTTCGAATTAACCAAAAAAAAAAAAAAAAAAAAACAGAGGGAATGAGGTGTTACAATTATTTGGCAGTTAAGGTGGCCCTATTTGTCCAGTCATGAGTTTGTTACCCCTCATCATCAATGCATGCTTTGCTTATGCCTATTCCAATTGTACGTTGACTCTTCTGCAATTGGAATTGGAAAACGAGTTTAAACACTAATTCTGTCTTCGTTGTATTTTTATTATGAGGAATTGCACATAGTGATTCGCTCTCTTCAAACCAATAAAATACAAAAAAATTACATATTTATTATTTTTTTATAGTTGTCATGTTTATCTGGAATCATAACAACCAGAAAAGAAGTCGAACTTTTCATTTAGACCAATGTAACATTGAACGTAGCATCAAAGGTCTCTGTTGCTGTGAGTGACCCTGAAGTAATTAAAGCCGTAGTTTTACAGCCAGTGTAATATGACAGGAGATAGAAACGGACATTGTTTTCTCTCGGGACCTCCACATAGATAGATCAATGTGATGAGAAAAGGACTGAATCATTTTATGTTTTAAGAATGTTATTGCTGCAAATTTTTCGAATTTCGAATAAAGGCATAAAAGCTCCTTCATAGTGCAATCAGTAAATGAAGCCAAAATTGGCATAAATTCGAATTATCTCTTTTGAAAAAGAATCCTTAATACGGATTAACTATTTATGCCCCATTGTAAGTAATGTCAATACCTCTAGAGGTTAGCAGGTTCTACAATCTGAAGTAATGAATGCATAATTAAGGCTTTTTCAGTTTTCATTGAGAGAGATCCATCAAGTCAGCAGTACCTACTTGTCTACACATTTCTGTCGAGAGCTGTCGAGAGATTTTTAATGCGAAAATTTTTTCTTCAGTATCTCTTGGATACCAAAGAGTAGGTTTGGTACATTGGTCAGAGTATGATATATCCTCAATAATAATCAATTTGATCCTAAATCTTCGAGGAAATCTCTGCAATGTTTAAATTGTATAACTCTATTTTTATTCCTAATGCCTAAATTGAAATTGATTTAAACTTTCCAGCTAGAATTGTTTGTAAAGATTTGAAGAGTTAAGATCAAAGGAAAATAGAATAAAATTCACTACTGACTCGATTAGATTTACTGTTAAACTATTTACAGCTCTCTTTTCTTATCTCTTTAATGGCTCAAACTTTATCTTTCAAATTCTTTCTTCTCAAAGGCCAGAACGTTTCAATAACATTAACAGTTGTACATTTCTTTTAGATTTTTATCTGCATTAAAAAATCAAGAAAACAAATTCAATAACCCATTTGACTTTATTATCACGGCCATCTTGAAATGTTATCTCCGCCATCTTGGTAACACATGACACATATTGTCTCGTTATCTCTCGCGATACAACAGGTTTCAGATATACCCCTTGTTAAAAGATGATATATCGACGATCTATTGGATATATTATCATATACATATATTGAAAATGATTTGGTTATTATTTTCCACAACAATACGGATACGATATTTCACCTGGTATCAGGGGTAGAGGTCAACCCATTTGATTAAAGGCCAGAGAAGCAAACTCTTTTATGTCTAAGCTGTGAAGTTTCAATCAAATAAACGCTTAAAAGAACAATACCACGATGAAATGTGGATGTAGTCGCATTAACGAATAACTCCATAATACCAGAAGATATAGCCGATCTGCCATTTCAGAACATTACGACGTGCCTGGAATTAGCAAGCTGAAGTCCCAAATATATGATATAATACTTAGGTAAGCGTCGTTAGGGATCACATTAAATGACACATTTTATGGTCTGCTACACTTAAGTTTTATTGTACACAACGTTTCAGCAATTGACATTGTCATTATTAGGTAAAATTCACCTAATGATTCACGTCATGATGACCATGTAAGTTGTCAGAACGTTGTGTATAATAAATCCCAGGAGAATAAGTATACCATACAATTATGTTCCGTTATTTAATATAAATATGATAACTAGAGACAATTCTTTTGTAGGAAGCGACACGTTAGTCTATTTTCAAATTTAGAAAACGACGCCTCAATGAGAGTTTTACCAATCAAGGCTCGGATCTGGCGATGATACCTTTTTATGTACTGGAACTGGATCTAGTTCAGCAGACAGCATCATAAAATATCTACATAATAGAGTTCTCTTTGAGAACAAATAAACCATGGAATTTATGAAGATGTAAAAAAACAAGTTGTAAAAACGACATCAAAGAAAAGTCTGGGTCAACGTATTCTACATCTCCTCAATCTGTATGATTTATTATTAAATAAACTTGGTTGATGAGGCTTGGTGAGGCAACAGGTTTCTGTTTCCTTTAGTCTGTCACATTCCACACCATTCGTTTGAAACCTACGTATAATTTGGTGATTTATTTTAAGAATGTAATTAAGACATTATACTATTAAAATCATTTAACTTTTAATAAATTGTAAAGAACAAAGGTGATAGATTATGGTATAACACACTTCTTTAATAACAAGGTATAACGTTAAAAGAATTCATTCCCCTGTGTTCTTTATATCAGATTCTAATTGCCGTATTTGTACAGAGGAGTCACGGTATTTGTACAGAGGAGTCACGGTATATGTTATAATAGTTTTACGGTATATTTTCTGTGGAGTCACAGTATTTATTGTGGTCGTATTTTTGGAGTTTTGAATATCCAGCCTCAATTTAATTACAAATATCGAATTTTGAAACTGAAAAAAAAAAAAAAACATAGGTGATAAGGTATTTCCTTTCTGTAATTGTTTCGCTTTCCCAAAAAAACAACTCATTATCGAGCAGTTGTTGAAGTGATATTAAATAATAAATCTATAGTAAAAACTATAGTAGGGATGGTTTTACCATGTTTTATAGGCTTTCAGACTATAAATCTGTTGTAGAATGGAATCAGACTCTGTAATAAAGATAACTACCAGCATGGTGAATCATTTTAAACATCAGAAACTAGGTCTAAAACTAAAAACAATGAAATACGTCATTACAGAACCGTCGTTCTGAATAACAATATCCACGAAACAATAATGATGAAATTGAGAAATAAGCGTTTCTATGAGTCACTTGGTGGAGGGGTCGAGTTGGGACAAAATAATTGTCAAGGTGAGCTCGTTTCACCACTCTTGGAAGAACTCCTTGATAAGAAATTTGAAACTGCGCAAGGGAATGTAAAGCTGGATCATCATTTCTTTGATGTAGAGTGTCATCGGTTGTTTCAAAAGAGCATGCAGTCACAGCGAAGGATAAATTGGAACCAACATTCTAGAAGGCTATACCTCAATACAATTCACCTCTCCATGAAGTAAACCTACATCACTCTAACAAATACTTCGTTGCAACGAAAAAAAGTATCAAGGTATGAAATGGAGCCATCTGGATTTTAATTTTCACCTAGCCTGCTGTTTCTGCCTGACTGCTAAACATAATATTTCAACTTCGTGTTTTTCTTAGCTTACTCATCGTCTTCTCCTTCAACACTTGAACATCTCAACTCTCATAAATAATGTATTCTACATATCCGATTGTAGGTTTTGAAACACTCAGGCTAGAAAGTCACAATGTTACTTGCATTGGATGCCCGATTTTAGGCTTTGATACAATTAGACTAGAGAGTCACAATTTTACTAACAGTGAATTCCTGATTGATGGCTTTGAAACAATCAGACAATCAGACTAGAGAGTCACAAATTTACTTAATGTTTGATATTTGGCTTTATTAATAAATATTCCAGTCCGGTTTTTCAATTAACTGGAATTTGGCATATCTTACTTTTAGCCCTACACAACCTTCTTTTCCTAACCTGGTTTTAAGGACATATTATGAGCACAAGAACAATAAACCACACTTCTGTCTAATTATACAATTTAACGATTGTCCGAGTATTTCTGACGCGTTATCCTGATAAGTATTCTGGAAATATTGACTAATATGAATTATAACCAATAGCTCATACAAAACTGTTCCTCTGAGTCAACTTCATCAAAGGATATCACAACAGCTAAACTACCACTAAACGATCAGCACCACTGCATATTTAGTCACTGGATAACATTATCTAAGCTCAAGTGTCTTTCAGTAATCTCCCCTTGGAAACTCTCTAGAAATTTTCAAATTTATTATTCTATTTAGCTGCAACGCTTCTGTTCATTTCTTTGTTCTGAAGATAAAACTCAGTGAGATGTAAAAAGGGGTTTAATATTTAATTTCATTAAGCCTCATTAATCTAACCGTACTTTTGGCAGTTGTGAATCGGGGCATGAAATGATATGCACAGTTTTGAATATCCAGCCTCAATTTAATTACAAATATCGAATTTTGAAACTGAAAAAAAAAAACATAGGTGATAAGGTATTTCCTTTCTGTAATTGTTTCGCTTTCCCAAAAAAACAACTCATTATCGAGCAGTTGTTGAAGTGATATTAAATAATAAATCTATAGTAAAAACTATAGTAGGGATGGTTTTACCATGTTTTATAGGCTTTCAGACTATAAATCTGTTGTAGAATGGAATCAGACTCTGTAATAAAGATAACTACCAGCATGGTGAATCATTTTAAACATCAGAAACTAGGTCTAAAACTAAAAACAATGAAATACGTCATTACAGAACCGTCGTTCTGAATAACAATATCCACGAAACAATAATGATGAAATTGAGAAATAAGCGTTTCTATGAGTCACTTGGTGGAGGGGTCAAGTTGGGACAAAATAATTGTCAAGGTGAGCTCGTTTCACCACTCTTGGAAGAACTCCTTGATAAGAAATTTGAAACTGCGCAAGGGAATGTAAAGCTGGATCATCTTTGATGTAGAGTGTCATCGGTTGTTTCAAAAGAGCATACATTCACAGCGAAGGATAAATTGGAACCAACATTCTAGAAGGCTATACCTCATTACAATTCACCTCTCCATGAAGTTAACCTACATCACTCTAACAAATACTTCGTTGCAACGAAAAAAAGTATCAAGGTATGAAATGGAGCCATCTGGATTTTAATTTTCACCTAGCCTGCTGTTTCTGCCTGACTGCTAAACATAATATTTCAACTTCGTGTTTTTCTTAGCTTACTCATCGTCTTCTCCTTCAACACTTGAACATCTCAACTCTCATAAATAATGTATTCTACATATCCGATTGTAGGTTTTGAAACACTCAGGCTAGAAAGTCACAATGTTACTTGCATTGGATGCCCGATTTTAGGCTTTGATACAATTAGACTAGAGAGTCACAATTTTACTAACAGTGAATTCCTGATTGATGGCTTTGAAACAATCAGACAATCAGACTAGAGAGTCACAAATTTACTTAATGTTTGATATTTGGCTTTATTAATAAATATTCCAGTCCGGTTTTTCAATTAACTGGAATTTGGCATATCTTACTTTTAGCCCTACACAACCTTCTTTTCCTAACCTGGTTTTAAGGACATATTATGAGCACAAGAACAATAAACCACACTTCTGTCTAATTATACAATTTAACGATTGTCCGAGTATTTCTGACGCGTTATCCTGATAAGTATTCTGGAAATATTGACTAATATGAATTATAACCAATAGATCATACAAAACTGTTCCTCTGAGTCAACTTCATCAAAGGATATCACAACAGCTAAACTACCACTAAACGATCAGCACCGCTGCATATTTAGTCACTGGATAACATTATCTAAGCTCAAGTGTCTTTCAGTAATCTCCCCTTGGAAACTCTCTAGAAATTTTCAAATTTATTATTCTATTTAGCTGCAACGCTTCTGTTCATTTCTTTGTTCTGAAGATAAAACTCAGTGAGATGTAAAAAGGGGTTTAATATTTAATTTCATTAAGCCTCATTAATCTAACCGTACTTTTGGCAGTTGTGAATCGGGGCATGAAATGATATGCACTGAATAATGACGTGGGTTACGCTAATTTACCAGACTTGGACCTTAAGGTGTTACGGCCGCCTGAATATAGTTAATAATGCACAAAAGGATTGGTCGAATCTGAGCTCTTTATCACTGGTTTGTTCGAAAGGGATTTGGAATTGACCCCCATACCTTTCCGATAGTACGAGTGTTTTATCTGACTAGTGATTAAAATGAAGGATCAATCATTAATAAAGGTGAATGGGTAATGGGTCTCTCAAGCGGTGTGGGATTAAAAAAAACAGAGTATGCTTATGGGTATATTGGACTATGGTATATTCCTCTTTGCAAGAAAACATTGCCTTGATCAATCGGAGTTCGTATAGACGCGTGAAGAAACCCAATCAAGTTCTTAAGCTATGAGGAGAACATTTTACTTCGAGGGAGAACCATCACAGCCTACAAAATCCTCGATTCACTGGATTCAATGAAGCGTGAAAAGATATGCACAGTATAACGACAGTTTTCGTTTCACATTAACTCTTGGTGTGATTGATTATGCACGTGCTTCTCAATATTTAATATCGTTATTTAAGCCTGAATGCATCTGCATATCGTCGTGTACACGCATCAATGCATGTTGTCACACTAAGTCAAATCTCAGTGTTAGTGTACTGCACTCAATGGCTGGTCAATATTCTCTATGAATGGTGTGGCAACCACACATTCAAATAAGTAACAAGAGAGGAAGTAGAAAGGACAGGGACATAATGTATAGAATAGGATAGGCCACGACAATCAAGGACGGGACAATAAATGACAGAATCTTAAAGGACATGAAATCAAAGGACAGAAACAGAACGAAGACATGATACAAATAGTCAGGGCTGCACAGCACAGGAACTTATAGGAACTTTTATTATACCTCTTCGTAGGATGAGAATAGAAGAACTGTACAGTTGTTTTGATCTAGATATCAACAAGTGAAGATGGATACGAGAATATAGATCTATTTTAGTCTCTGAACATCTGGTACACATTGTTTCCGACTCGTCTACAGACAGCCGAATGGGGCAAGGTTTGATATAATAAATAAACATCAATTTCTACAATACCCTCCCATGAATTAATACCCCCAAGACAATCCCCGGGGTGACTCTATTATTTTCAGAATATTAATATAAACATGTCATTTTAAAGATATTTTCGGCCATGATATAGCCTATAATTCAGGTTTTTGATCCAGAAGGTGGTCGCTTATTGTTGTCATGCAGCTTATAGTCACACCAGATATTACCACGAGGCATCACCAGTCCGTACTCTGGGTTTTCATTACTCTTGCTCTTGAATTCTAAGTCTGTCTTCGGTTCGCCTATATCACCGATAAAAGGTGACCAAAAAAATGTTTGCCTCATAATCTCTCCAGTGTACATTGCCCCCGAATCTCTTTTTATTTTCAATTCAAATTTTTAATTTGCATTCACATAATCACAAACCATTGCCTGTATTGACGAATCAACAGCTCATACAACATGTAAAAATTGAAAGTATTTATCAAGCAGTATAGTGAATAGAGGGGAAAATGATAATAAATATATTCAAAGTATATCTAACTTCTCTCTTTTCATATTTTTACATTCACCGTATATCTATTCCTTTCTTTCGCTTTACCTTTTGTTATCTCATGTTTGCACTTTCAGCTTTGATCTCCAACTTTTTGTTGATGTAAGAAGACGAGTTATTGTTGTAACCCCAAGTTTTGAGGTGGGTAAGAAATAGGATCTCGAGTGGTTTTCACTTTGTTGTGAGAATCCGTACCTTACTCCTAATATTTTAAAAACTACTTCTATATATTTCACTCGGTTTTCTTTTTAAATAATGGTCGAAATAATGTTGATATTTTTTGTGTTAAGCTAACCACAGACACAAATTGTCGTAAGATGTATATTTGTAGGGGTATATTTATTAAAGAGAATTCATCAAAAGATCCCTTGATCTCACAAGATGTATTTCCCCTCGCTCACAAGATGTAAATCTATTTCCTTCTGTGATGTAGTTTAATATGAAGTTTGATTGTCTTTACCTTGGACGTGAACCAAGGCACTTTGCCCTATATGAATTCCATCCTCTGCATCCATTTTATTTGTCCATTAAGGCAAGGATAGGCGAGCATAAAAGGAGATTTCATTCATTAATGTTGTAGAACGTTAATTCGTTCAATTAGCATATAACATACACAAAAATTAGTAAAATTCCAGAGAATATATACGTTTATTGATATCTGAAAACTATTGGAATTTAAAACTTTACATTATCTGAGCATGAAGAACAGTATGATGTAAAATTCCAGTAGTAAAGTAATTTGGAAGTAAAGTTGGTATATTAAAAGCTGGAAGTACTTCAGCTGGCATGAGTTAAGTTTGTGACTGTAGAGAAGAGTTTGAAGTGGAAGAAATAATTAAAATAATAACAGTTACATCTTTATTATTAGATACAGAGATTCGAGCGAAATTATGCATGGTTCGTAACAACACAAAAACTTATATAAGGAAAACATTGATTCTGGTTTTCTTATTTACAGTTGATCGAGTTTCCAACACGGCGGACAAGAGGACGTAAAACACCATTTCATTTCATTTTATTAAAAATTGTAGAATAGATATAGATATAAATCCCATTTTCATTAGCACTGGGTTGAGTAGAGCAGTGGAATGTAAAACCACACCCATTTCTCTTTTAAGAAAAAAACCCAGCGCCATGCCATTCAATTGATCGAAATCCTACGTATACGTCGTTCAGTTGTACGTTGTAATAAGCGCAACAAACGTAAAACTCTAATACAATTGTATTACCAACAAGCCCTTTAACAAACATTGTCGGTGTATTAAATTTAATAATGGCGATTATCTCATGTAGAATACATTATCACAGCTTGACAAGTGGAGAAAGAATAATAAATACTCTACACAACATTTGTTAATAATTCCGTTATGTTGATGCACTTGATTCAAAACAGTGCAAGTCATTCTGTTATTTGGTAATATATCATTGGCTTCAAGCGGTTTATTTTTACTGGAAATGTAATGGTAAAGAGTTTTAAGTTTGAATTTCTACTCTAGTTTAAGCTAATCAAGACGTCCGACACAATTCTTAGTGTAAGGATCCGAGTTGGTTCAGGATATTATATACTCTTATGTACTCGGTCAGACTTTCGCCTGTCAAAAGTTAGATTTAATTAAAAAAAAGTATTGACTGCTGTTTATCTGTTAGTTTTCAAACACTTTTATTGGAAATAGTACATGTATAACATATTTTGATATCAGAAAATTGAAAACAGACCAGAAGAATGGAAACAAACCGAACAGAATCAAGGCTATCAAATGTCGTGTTTAATTATTGTAAACTCGCTTCCATCAATTACAGTCTTTTTACAGAAAATATAAAAATATACAATACTCGTGGAATCTTACTGAAGTCGAGAATGAATAAAGAAATACGGGTACCAGGTGCCACTAAATATTTTCTTTCTTCGTTTGCCAAACAAAACTTTTCAACCTCCAGAAACCGAAGAGTACTGAAATCTTGCTTTAACAATTCAAGACGTGAATACCGGAAGAAGAGAGCTGATTCGCAGAACATACGAACACAAAAGACATTCAATACAGAAATAAAATCGGAATTCCACGAACTTAAATTACATATTGGCTAGTAGCTCAACATTGTGTTTCTACTACTAGTAATCTTATTGGGACTCACTCAGTTCATAACACATAGTTTGGTGATATCTGGTCAGTATACAAACCTCGTAACCAAAACTGTGTCTTGAGTTGCTAACTCATTTCTTAATGGTCCTTTTGTTACATAACATAACTGTGATACTACATCTCCTATAAGAAATAGGATGAATACTTCAATCAAAAGTGATTTGATGAAAATAGTTAAAGAAGTAACCAGCCTATATACAACTGTCCAAAAGTCTATCTGGTGCTCTTACGTAGAGCTAGGATCCCATGAAGGTTGGAAACAAAGGTCAAAGGCTGACAGTTACAATTACCATTACAGATGAAGCCCAGAAGCTCTAGTCAAAGAAATCAACCATTTCGCCGAATATTTCTTTTGGTCGTCAATTTCCCCCAAATATGTAGAAAAAAAAACCACCCATGTCCACTTTAAAACTACGCCTCAGATACATTTTGAATATGACATTGTTCGACGTTTATCGAGTTTATATATAAGAATACTTTTTGGTCCCTCGTCGAGTTCCAACAATATATTTTAACCAGTAATTCTCATCTGATATCCATATGACGCGACTTATTGTATTGCTACTGATACACAAATCAAAATACTGTTTATTTTAGCTTACAATAACAATCAAATTCCATCGATTCTGTATCAAATGTAGGAAATGTTAAGATTTTTTTTTATATTACTGCCTATTTCACTCAGATAAAATCCAGATTTAGAGATATACAATGATCTGGTTAGTTACAATGACGCAATATACACACGTAGGTCGAGTATTAAAGTCGGATTTTGAACTGTATCTCTATTCATCATAAATAAAATCCAGACAACGTTATACATGTGTTCTCAAATGATCTTAGGATGTCATAGAAACCGTATTAGATGTTAGAACCCTAAGGATCCTAGTACGAAAGTCGTTTCGAGAATACGCAGTCAGCATTACATCGATGTATTATACACGTGCTTGAACAATGCTTGTAACAATTTGGGAGCTTCATCTTTAAGATAAAGTTTCATTCGTAATGTTCTGTCTTTTATGACAACAGCGATAATAACTTTACCTCTTGAAAATCTTGCTGGGAAAGATCTTAACCATCCTTTATATTTCAGTAGCACACTGCATTTTTTCTAATTACAATACTGATGGTATCCGTTCTCACCGCGCAAATCACCCCCCCCCCCCCTAGCGCCCCATTACAGCCCCTTGTTTGCGCTCATGTAATTATTTGTGATACGGCAGAAAATTATCGAGGAATATTGAAAGTACAGTGTAATATTTATGCCAGAAGCGTTATTACTTAGTGTCAAAAACACGGAAAACAATTATCTCAACTGACATGCGCATATTGATTAAAATTATGACATGGAGACGTTTTTATCCAGACTGTTACAGGATGATTCTATAGGTCTAGTGTTAAAAAGACTTGATGTACAATACTATAAGTACAGGTTATGATTGACATTGTGTAATGATTATAATAGTTATTTAGAATTCTGTTAATACAACCGGAAATGCGGGATTGACAAACCGGAAGTTAAATGACAGGTTTATTAAAACATGGATGAAAATCAATGATGCGAGAAGAAACGGATATCAAACTAAAATAAAACGCGGCACCGTCATTATAGCTTATATATTGAAACATGACTGGCGGATTACATTGATGCGTTAAGATACTTTCACACTTTATTTCTAAGCTGGATTGTGAATTGTATCCATCACTACTGAAATCCAGTGTGTACTTATGTACCTTACGGTCTTATTAGGTTTTCACATTTAAAAAAATATAGCTGAGTGTGCTCATTTAATCACGACGCTTTCTTTCCTCCCACACTTCCCGACATGTTTCTTTCTGAACAAGGTTAACGATTTGAACATAATCATAGAAAATGACCTGAAAAAGGTCAGAGGTGCTTCATTCTTACATATTTACATATAAAGACTGTAAGAAATTCAACTAGTAAGTTTTTTTCTGTAAGGCTGATCAAAATTCCAACTCGATCTGTGTGATATAACATCAATATAACTCTGTAGGGACCACGTTGAATATCCAAATCGATTCAATTATTACGGACTGGTTATGGACTACGGACTATGAATGTAAACAGGGTCTGAAGTAGTGACTAAACAACGAATTGACTACTAACTGATTGAAAAGTATCGATCAGTAAGTCTAGCAGCGTTTCAAGATGGTGAACAAATTGAGTGTGTATGCGAGTTTGATTTGATTGTCAAGGGTAAATGGAGGGAAGAAAGTGGCCGGCTGTCGTGCATGTTTAATCTACAGTTTGTAATAACATCACGTGACCTACTTGAACTGCTGTTAATACTTGGTATGGTGTTTGCATTGCTGTAGAAAAGTTCAATTTTGACTACATTAATACTGTACCAATACTTCAATTATTGAAATTTAATAAAAATGGAGACTATGTTGGTGAATTTTAAGAGTATAAGCCCTTTATTGCACTGGTGAAATGAACCGAAATTGAGTTTAAAATTCTACTCTCCTGTATTATTTTTATGAACATAATGAAACACAATGAGAGTTTAATGGGTTTTTTTATATTCACCAAGCACTAATGAAATGGTTAACTTATGACCAGGGCCGAAAGAATTGATGTTCTTGATCAATCAGATTTGTGCGGATATCAACTTGGTGGATCAAAGGTTTTGGATTGTAGACTTTCGCTACTATTATACGGCAAAATGTAGTCCAGCCTAATTATACGATTTGTCTCATGTTCCACATTCCAGACCATGATTGGAATTGCTTGTAAACAGAGAAAGTTCAACCTTGTTCGTGACCAATATATTTAAAATTGTATGCCCATTCTTAATCTCGAATTTCATTTAGTTTATAGAGCAAACAACACCAGACATAATCAAATTAACATAGAAAGTCTGTTCGTGATCAGAGAATGCTGGGATTTGTTTACAATTAATACGAGGCTAATTAGCCTAAATAAATTATTACGTCATCAAAGCACTTCCTGGTGTTGAAACCACAAAAGCTACTGCTCTCGTGGAGATACTTCATACGATAAGTCATGTGCTTTAGTCCGAAACCCGCGACTCGGATATACATTTGTTTGTATCATAGAAGAAGAGAACTTGCCGAAACAACAGATGATACAAGAAGTAAATCGTGTTTCTAGACGTACCTTGCGGATTCACTTCTTTATGTTCTGCTGTATACCTTACATTATAGACCTAATTTTACACGGAAACCATATCCGAAGTGGATGGGCGGAATCTGTTTAAACTACCAGATTGATCTATTTTACAGGTATGGTTTGTGAAAAATCATAGTCTTAAGAGAGCGAAAAATAATTATGAACAATTTACAGGAGACTACTACTCGGACTTACCTCATTTAAATATTGCTCTCCACGTCCCAAACATCATGTTAAGATTATTGATCTACGTCATACCAGCTATTGCATAATCTTACTCCTAAGGAATAACAAATGGCTGGTTTAACCCTGTAGTAATCTGTTTGGTAAATAAAGGGTTAACTAGGATTAGCAGGGATGGTAATGATATGCTAACATATAACACGTGACTTCAGGGAAATACCGAAGCTAATGATAACTGGTCAGATGTTGTAGACTTCAACAATACTGTAGCCAAATGTTTTATTTGGTCAATCAAAAATGAGGATTTCTGTGTCAAATGTATTTATAATGATGGGTGAAAGTGAACAAGCAAGCTAGTGATCCAGATGTCGCAGTAAATATGGTCTTCTGAATTATAAAAAAAAACAGTAATAAGTTTAAAGTCTTTGAAATAATTTCGCTACAAAAGTTATGTTTAGTACAGAAGCTTGTGCTCCAACGTATGTAACGATGGGTCGGTAATGTTGGAACGACGTAGAAGAGGCGATCGAGCGCTATATGTTTGAGTCTTGGGTTGACCAAGTGACTTAACCTTGTCCTCTTGTACCTGTATAACCATGGGCACTGTGTGACATGTATCATGTGAATCATTGATGCACAAATGTTTTGGTTAGAGCTTCACGTATTATCATGTAAGGGAAGTCGGTTTTACACCTAACACAGTCTTGTACTCATGTAGTTAGACATTTTAACCCGGAAGTTATTAGATGACACTAAATTAAGACATCCTCCTTGCAATTACACCGGAAGAACTACACGTCTTCTCTCGTCCACCTGTTCCCTTCAAATCATTATAAAAATCAACAATTGTTTCAACAAACTTCTCAACCTCGCTCAAATGAAGTTTGAAATTTCAAAAACACTTAAAATGGTGGTGAAATGGGTGCAGAGCAATTAGAATATCAGTGATAAAACATCCAGTAGGTATAGACTAATAGATAGGAGTTCCTTATGGTTATTATAGGTTGCTATCAGCTGAGATATCAAAATAACGGTATATTACAGTAACTCATCCACACCTCTGCACTTGCTTCTATAGTCAGACAACAAAAATGAAAAGAAATGAAGCTTTGCATCTCAATGTTTTCCATTATCTGAATAAAAATAGAAAACTTCTTGTCAATAATTAAAAAAAATCTAAATGACCTTGAGAAAATCAACAAGCACAGAATAACATGTTTTAAGGCATAGGTGATAGATAATATGGACGACCTTTCAAGTGAATAGTTGCTTGGAACTGGCCTTGAGTTACACCAGACATTTGAATTACTGCTCCAGATTAAATATATGTAAAGAACCAGACAGATCATACTATTGTTGACTGTAGAACAATATAGACTGATTAATAGGTTTAAGATCAAGTTGAGATCAGTATTCCACCCACACTGCTCTCTCAGACTTGTCTTGTTCAAAATCTATATCTAATTTCACACAAAACTTCAATTTATTTCATAATTTAAAACTTTACAGTACCCTGGAGCCCAAGATTAAATTTTTACTTGAGAGGTGAGTAAAATAAATAGGCAAAACCTCAGTTCAAATCAAGTTGCAACACGGCAAATAACAGGGATTAAAGGTATGTATTTCATTTAATAGTCTGAGGGTAGTAAGACCTTATATTTATTAAACCACCCATCCAGTCACCCTTTATCTTTGGGAATAATTCCATCTCTTTACTTTAGTTCAAGAAGGTGACAAAGGATAGCCTTAAGACTCTTGAGACTTAAATTTCGGTTAATTGTACCCAATAGCTAAGATAGAATAGCATACAGAACAGCACGTAAAACTCCATTTATTTTACCAGTGCAGTAAGGAAGGAAGTAAATTTTTGTTTCGACTCATTGGCTGGAACATCAGTTCGCTAGTTTTATGTATTCATTGGTTTGTTATCTGCTATCAGAATGAAAACTAACCGAGGCAACGTATTGATTCATCATGGTGTGGATATTTCTGAAGATGAAATCTAGCTTGAATATTATGATATAGAAAGAAATCACGTCACGGGGGATTTGAACTCGTGCAACACTGACTTCCATCTGATCAATAACTCCGAACCAAACGAACTTCGGTCCATGGTAGATCAATTTAAAGTGCTGAACAGCATTTCACAAAAAATCCCGCAACTAAAACAAAATTAAAAAAAATATTATGTAAGTTTTTATTGATCATTTTTGCTGGATTATCATTTTTTTCCATTTTTTATTTCTTGAATTATTTTATAAATATAAGTAAAAAGAATTCACAAACTTGAATCGTTTTCCAAAAAACAATTTGGATCGAAACAAGGTGACCCTTTTAACATAATGGATGCAAAACTGTCAATTATTTTTTTCAAATATCCAACCCTATCTTGAAAGTATGACATCATTAACGATATTTAATTGTTGAAAGAATCTGATTAGCGTGAAGGATACTTATTCACGTGCATTTTCTGCTCGATGACATTTTAAAGGCCGGTAATTATTGATATTCATTTGTTAATATCCAGCGTTACACTTCATAGTACATGTCTTCTTTGCTTTGTATATGTTAGCTTGGCACGCAATTTGTTTACTGATTTCTGATAAATTTGATGTAAGTTCACTGACGACTTGCATTTATGGATTTTCTAAATATCACTGTGCAAGTTTGTTTTTCACTTATCAGCCTATCAAGTACAATTCCCTTGTTTTATAATCATGCTGAAATCACAAATCCTCCGTAACGTATGGTAGCTCAGCATCTCTTTTTAGAGACTCCATTACTATGCTATACGACTTTCAGAAAATCAAAATGAAATATATAGCTTATATTCATGGTCTTGTTAACCCGTATTAAACTACACTTCGTTTTGTTGGCATGACGAAGGGTGGGTCCTACCCAATTGGTTATATCCTTTTGGACATCCTAAATGTCAGACATTAAACACATTATAACATTTTAATGGTTGAGTGCATCCCCATGTCTGTTCCTCAGAAGTTGGGGTATTCCAGATGTAATAAACAAAGCAAAGTAGCTTTAAATACATACATATTTCCAAAATTAAAGTCAACTTAGTTTAAAAAGATATTGTAAGATATATATAAACGTAACACTGCAATTCCCCCCCCCCCCATTTCTGGTTATCAACATAATTGTTTTATGTCAACTCCTGAACTTGGGCACAGGAAGTGTAGTTACACATTGAGGAAAGAATTGTATTGTGGAGTCTCCAGTGTGCCAAAATTGCGCATAGTGAGCTCAGCATAACGCCAATGATGCACACCCCACAATCAATTGCATGTGAAGTGTATTTACAATATCCGATACAATTTAATACAAATGTTGTTAATTGGTGTTTTATTATGCTGTTAAACAAACGATAACACGATGCAGCAATATGGCGCTATAGCTTGAATAAATAACACTAAAACTAGCAATATTGACCATTGAGATACTGACAGAATTCTAACTCAATGAAGAAAATTCCTGTATCAAATCACTCTCTTGAATTGATCGACTTCCTTTTGGTGTTTCAGAGACACTGTTGCCACGTGAAGTCAATATTTGTTCTGGTATTTTCAATTATCCCAATGTATCCGACTGATTTGTGTGAATGCTAATGGACTCTAATCCGTTAATGGATCCGAGGATTGGACTCGCTAGTAGCGGATTAATTTAGGATCTCCGGGGTCTTAGAATAATTGCAAAATTAATCGCTGAGAAATTGGACGCATGCAATTTGTTATTCGAAAATTCCCAGTAAAACACAGAGAAACTTACTGCTAGCATAAACTATAACAATTTCAACATTTTGGGGCAAGAAATTTCCTGACGTTTTTTTGACCCTCAGTCTTTCTACAACAGTGCAACATTGAACCAGTTCTTTGAAGCAACAGATTTAATATATTTGATATCTGATGTCTCTTAAATTACAACTCATTCCATTGCTAAATTAGCAATGATAGAATATTAAACTATCAGTCATTAGTTGTTCAACGTCGCCATTTTCCTTTCGCATCTTGAATAGTAGATATATTTTAGTGGTGCTTACTCTGAAGTCCGCCTTCATATATAAAGAACCAATTTGCCAGCATAATGACCATTTTTCTTCTGCACGTTCAACGTCCTCAATTGAATTTTAATCTAGTAGGGCTTACTCTAGCGCCCGCCTGCATATATAGCGTATTAATTATTTTTACCTGCGCGATGCTGAGGTTCACACACATTTCCTCACTGGGAATTAGGATCATTATTGGAGTTAATGACCTCTTTTTCAGTGGTGCTTCCGAAGTTCGCCTTTATATATAAACTTTACGATATGTCCAATAAAGATTGATCTTGATGGGTTTTCTTACAAGAGGTCCCGACCTTTAACCTGTAGCCATGTTGAGATTGAGATTTTTATTGATTTGACATCATCGGATCTATTTCTACTCTATCTGTGTAAATCTCTCCTTTATTGTTTATGATCTCATAAATTGCTGCACCATTGACAGTAGCTAACCGGTGCTATCATAATGAAACAGCACAGCCTACTTTATTATAGATAAATAATTAATTGGTCAAGATCTAAATCTCGGAACACAAATCATTAGATATCTTGAAAAAACCTAAGATAAAGCATGTTATAGTCCTTGTTTAATAAAAAAGTGTTTATAATTGTAAATTACGTGAAATCATCCATTTTTAAAGCTTCAAAACACAAGGCTTGAAAATGTCATCTGTTTTATTGAGACAAAAGGCTAAAGAACAGTACGCCAGCATTGATTTTCCTAAATAAAAAAAGCGGAATGAATTTAAAACAGAGCAAAAAAAAAAGAGCACTTTACAAAAGCAAAAAAAAAAAACAAAAAAAAAAAAGTTTGATGACGTAATACTCATAATCGCCTGTGTGAATAACGAAAGAAATTTCTATTTTTGGTATCAATTATTCTTTTTCTCTGATACATGAAATCATTACAAGGGAGAAGAAAAGAAAGTGTCGGAAATTTGATTTATGAGATCGCAAGAAAAGAGGGGAGTATTTCGGAATGAT
This sequence comes from Nipponacmea schrenckii, assembly GCA_030562195.1. NCBI lineage: Eukaryota > Metazoa > Mollusca > Gastropoda > Lottiidae > Nipponacmea > Nipponacmea schrenckii. Next base: position 12,843,466 of record CM060203.1, read on the forward strand.
TTGATTTATGGGAAAAGACACACTTCTGGAGAAAAATGGCTGCCTTCTCATAATGATTACACAAGTGATGTATTTTAGATAAAAACCAGGTCAGAATAAATCCATTCATCAAAGTCGAGGGAATCGAAAATCGTTTTCTTGCCTCAAGTATGATTTCACCATTTCAGTTGACTTTTTGTGTAGTTTCGGGAGAATGAAAGACCATAGGAATATTGAAACACCGGGCCTTATTTATAACTCTGACATTCACGTGTCAAAATGTTTTTTATATCACATTGCAGCTCACACACAGCTTTATTTAGTGTAAAACATACAATATTTTTCTCCATGTTATATCTAAGAAGCCAAATCATCTTCCTAATCTCTGTTATATTTTACCAAATTCTGAATGCGTATTCTCCGATTATCCGTAGATTCATGTGATAAAATCCAAGGGTTAGATGATTCCAGAATATTTCAGTCAGGTTTATTTTGTTTAGATGTAAGCGCTCCATAGCTAGCTCTCCAATCTCACATTGTCAAGCTATTACTTCTATTAGTCAATGATACCTTGACATCCTTGTTGGAGGTAAATGACTAGTTAACGTCATTGCCAGCTAAAGCTAATATCAAAGACTAGGTAGTTTTATTTTGGTGGTCGTTGGTAGTGGATTTAGAATCAATTGGATGATTAGGGAACTGTTGGTTTGGTGGTTTGAGAAATCGTACGATTGACATTCTTAGGTAATCCAATCAAACCGTTCATTCGTAAACTTCCTTGATAACAATGAGTTTGTAATACCTTAACATTGTGAATATGCTCATATGCATTTTGTCCATCATGCTGAAACGTGAAGCTTAACAGTAGTTTGGATGAAGGTAATTGAGAGATCTTGCTTCTGTCAAATAGAACATTTACATTAACGTTAGAACATAACTTAATACTCAATGGTGACTGATAAAAACAAACCCATAAAATACACATAAAAACACTATCATATCTGACCCTCGCGTTCTTATCATTCTGCTAGTCTAGACGAGAAGTAGGGTGGTCATAACTTAATTTACCGCGTTATTTATCATAACACATTCCTTCCAGGTACGTGTGGGCATAACAGGTGGGGTGACATAAGGATGCAGAGTAGGAAGCAGGGGGTTGGGGAAGGGGGTTGTAGTCAATATTCTAAAGCCATATTATATAAATAAGTCTTTTCGAAATGTACTGCTAACAGCATATAATGGATTGTAATGTAATTGTAATTAATGGAAGGACATTGATTTATCTAAACATCCATTGTTATTCCGTAGACATGTATATTTGGTTTGTAAAACATTTCCAGTGCCATAGATCCAAGTTTCAATTGCCAGCTGGAAATTTTGATCTAAATTCTGATTGAGTTAAAAGATAAGATATTTTTTATTTACTTACAATTTTTAATGAATGACAGCACGCACGTGTGCAAATCGTTAAATATATGTACAAGTGCACGGCCTAACAGATTTATTATGCCTTTATTTCTGACACATTTCTATAAATTACACATGATAAAATACTTTTACCATGTGCTTTGTCAAGAAATGTATTTTCAAACTTGGATTAAAGGAATTCGAAGCTTAATTTTGTGTATTTTGATTTATCCTAATTTCTTTATTTCAGTTCGAACTTCGAATAGGAAAATAGTTTCCTATTAATCTCCTTCAGCTCCCTGTTCTACTGGATATCTCAGTTCCAACGGAGAACAATGGAAACACAAAACATAATGAATGCATGCAAGCATAGGATGAAACTCCAAAAACTTAATATTTAAAATGAGTTTTGTAAGTTATCTATGAGATAAAGAACGACATGAAATATTAAAGGTGTATATAGATTGAAGGTATTGGACACCCCACGATGTTTGTATCATATCTGGTTAATACCGTCTGAAAGACAGTAAAGGGAATGGCTTGTCTAATTTTTTATTTTTATATCATGTTGGCTGATGTACCATGAATGAACCGCTGGAATGAATCGCCGTATTGTTGTTTAAAAACCTTGTTGACATCGCCGATTGTTTGGTCCTGAGGCTGGCTCTGTTTCACCACAATTTATCCGTCTTCATTGGCCTATACATTGGCAGAAGGGTAGGGCGTAAAACTCTATTCATTTCATTTCATTTCGAGACAATTTGTTTATAGAAACGCTAGTCATTATCTAACGAATACCAGGCATTATGACAGTGCCATGCCACTTTGGTGTAATGAACATAAGTCTCACCCTGGTAAAATAATCATTATTATAGTAACGCCACATTCTATTTTCTTATAGCCAGACATTCGCCTATTAAAGTTCAAAATCTTTATCATGTTTGGAAACTCAGAAACGAGTTGGACAAGAAATAGACTAGAATTTACCTTTAATTATCAGACTGAACAGAAGAAAAACACATCTTAAAACCTGTACTAGTGTTGCCAAGATCTTCTCTTTGATCTCTCCGCGTTTTGAAGTAATATAGAGAAGGGTTTGAAAGAGCGAGTGTAAACAATTATAGAAAGTTAAATATATAATTAGTCTGAAAGTCTTAGATCTTCGTCAATTTATTCCTGGTAATGTCTGTGAGACGATTCCAGCAGCCACGTGCCCGTCTTCTATTATATCAATTAGACATGACGTATAGCTTCAGACTTATTGCCTCAAATTATCTCACATATTTTCACCTGAAGTATTTCTTTGGATAACAACAATAATATATAGGAATAAAGCATTCTTATAGATCTAAATAACGGGACAATGTGTTAATAATAGTATACATGTCCTAATCTTATACATGTATACCCAAATTCAATCTTTAAATTTTGTCTCAAGAACTAGACATGGCAATACAATATGTCACAATACAAACAGCACAAAACATTACAAACAACACAACACATTACAATCAACACAAAACATTACAAACAACACATCACATTACAAACAACACAAAACATTACAAACAACACAACACATTTAAACACAGGAGACTAAAGCATTTCCGCTTTGTGACAGTCGTGATTCCGCACGCTCCGAAAAAAAACCACCCCCTCCGCTCCCTTTATTGGTAATCAAGAAATGCCAGTTGGGTTATACGCCCCAAAATAACTCACGCGTCTATCAATTGTAAATCTACATACACAGGTAACGGATGAAAACTATCAACGAGGAATCAGTTAGTTTCTTGTAATTACAATGGCTCCTGCATTTCAAAGAATTCCATATCAAATTCCTGAGTAGATATCATTCCAATATGATCTCAGACGTGCACGTGCAATAGATATTTTTATGTATTTATTGCATTTTTATCGACAAAAATTCATGTTTTTATAATTACATGATAGATTGTACATGAACATTATCCCATTATAAATGCTCGTTAAAGATATGTAAAAATTATTGAGAGGCATTCTGGGTAATATATCATTCATCATCACGTTTGCTAATTATACCCATAATTCCTTTCTTGTCTAAACAATCCCGCCATTTTCTTCCCGCTCCGTTGCCTTAATGACCATCAAACGTCTGGTAAAGTAGACTCGAATAAACTTCACTCTTAACGAATAGAATAAAAATATAATACAGTACTTGATAATCGTGACGTATTTTATGTTTTTATTCACCTTCCTTCTAAACAATTATTTGTCCGCCATTTTTTAACAAGCTGCGGAGCTGTCAATCTGCAGCAATTGGCGTGTTGCCATAGTGACTCCATAGCATCGATGAAAAAATGCTTGAAAATTGTTCTACGATCGACTTCGAATTTCTTAATGTTGAACACGTAACTAATGCCGACCTCATAAATTGGATTTCACACCAGTTATCGACTTAGTGAAGAATCGGTATTTGAGACCAGAAGAAATAAAATTAAGTCAAAATGTCAGAAAAGATAACATCAGCGAAAGATTTTATTCTCTTGATATAAAGACAGATTCTATAATATGGGCATAACAGCTTGTTAGGGATATGGTTCCATTCCAGGAATGCTTAGCATCTAAGAATGTAGGTAGACTACATGAGAAGCCTCATCTCATCAGATGTTCCGAGCAATAGTTCATTGACTTCTGTTGAATATAGATTACTTCAACCGTAGGGGGTAAAAATTAATCTGACAGATTGAGACTAAAGTTTTAGGGGAATTGGGAAGATGGGCAATACCTGCTGAGACTTCGAAATGTGTTGAGTGTTAGTAAGCGTTTCGTTCATGTCGACTGCGACGTAACACGGAACATGAAGGACCTCTGTCGCTTCCAGATATAATTCTTTATTTTTATATCATGTTGGACCATTGCACCATGAATGAGCAATGTAATGAACCACTGGATTGTTGTTTAAAAACTTATTGACATCGCCGATTGTTTGGTCCAGAGACTGGCTCTGTTTCACCACAATTTAACGAAGGACCTCTGTCGCTTCCAGATATAATTATTAGAACTATCTATCGACTTGTATTAATAGTTAAAACAGTTCGGTGGTTTGCTAATACTTACTAAAACAATGGAACGAATTAAGCTCAATATATAATGCAGAAGTCATTCTATTCACTCAAGCTATATATTTTAATACAAAGATGCAATCGATCAAGGATCCTAAAAGGGGATTAACAAACGTTGTCAAATAAGTTGGCTGTAAATAGGTACCTGATTATTTGAATTGAGGGCATTTAGGCTAACGCATTTATTGTTGTAACCCCATCATTTTCTTGTAGTGTATAATTCTCTAATGGTTTCGATAGTTACACCATTATATTTCATTGGTGTGATTTTGACATTAATGTTTAATACTTTAACTGATAATCAAATAATTGTCAAATGTTTGTCAATATTGTTGACACTCTCGTGTTTATGTTTACCTTTAATAATGATTGACACTTTTAATATTGCCGTCAAAATTCAAACTAATAAACAATAGATTGGTGGATCTCCTGTTGATTTTGGCAGCTGTTGCCCTCCATATAAGTCAATAATAATCCATGAAATTGACATTTTGACTTATATCCAGACTGTGGATTTAATGGTCGTGATTGTTTTGTCAATGTGGCCTTTAATTTGGGGGAAATCGTTCATCCATATCATAATAAAATGCTTAGGCTTGATTTACATCTGACATTGAAATTTTGCATAACAACTTTTGCTTTAAAGACATTGAGAAGTGGAGTGTCGTCATTACCTAGGGGAAATGGGTCTTCTTCACATGGATTTCCAGCTACCACTGAAAAGTTTGAAACACCTAATGTTACTCTGCTACTGAGTCCAAGAAGCTTATAACGTTATTATAGGATGTATTTAATTTTACTTGACCTTTGGATATTGGACTAAAAGCTTACTTGTCAAAATTTGACAAGGGCATGGTTTGAGTCACTCAGAATAAGGAGATTTTAATAACCAAAACGTCGTACGACGATACGCTTTCAGATCATAAGTGACCATCAGTAAAAACATATGTCACCTATCACCACTATAAAAACTTAAACAAATTCAGTTGTATAAAAAGGTGACACGCCGTTGTCACTTAACTGGACAGAGATTAATGCAGCTATTTTTTAAAAAGCCACATAGCTTCCACTCACATATTCATCTTAAAATTATTTTGCTGTTTGCAACATTTCATTCTATTTGGTATTTACATATTTTTGCTGAATGCATACCTCTATTATCTGCAACACAACAAAGGAAGCTTATGATAAGAAAATATAGTTTAAACAGCCAATGGCGTTATCTTATAGGAATACAAGTATATTATTTTCAAATCGAGAGCTATTATCAGATTGTTATCATATCCTACCACTTATATAACACACATAGTTATCTCATATACATTTTACTGGCATAATTAAAACTTAACTTATCATTTAGTACGTTGGAAATCCGTTGGAGAGATCATGATGACATGGCGAAACATTACAAAGGGGGGGGTTAAGGTCGAGTAAGCGATAGAAGGAGCAAAGAACGGAACAAGTGGCTCACATAAACACACAATGAAGAACTCAATTTTATGAAAATGATCAATCTTTCGTACACATATAGTACCCTATATTGATTTTTTTTCCTTTTTTGAGTGGTTTTCAACCAAAATCTCGTTGTTGATGGGTTTCCAACTAGAAACTCATTGTTGAAAAGTTTGCAGAAATAGAACCCGTTGTTGATGGGTTTCCAACTAGAAACTCGTTGTTGATAAGTTTCCAGTACTATAAAGTCGTTGCTGATAAGTTTCCAGTACTATAAAGTCGTTGCTGATAAGATTCCAGCACTTAAAACTCGAGTATGAGAAATCCGCTCTTCATACGTTTCAAGTATGAGAAATCCGTTCTTAATACGTTTCAAGTGCTGCAATCCGTTGGTGATTTGTTAAGAATATCCTATATACCTAGATATATAATTGAATAATGGTTGTTGTTTGTTTAGGTTAACGGTTTACGGTAAACTTAAATTAAAAGGTGCCATCCCTATTATCTGTGTATATATTATTTAACTCCAACTCAAGCAGAAAGACATTTGATTTGACCAAAGAGGAAAGGGTGCGACAGTAAACATTTTGTTCGTCGATTATTGGTTGGTTGAAATAAAACTATTATAATTTATTTCCCGTTTTATTTTTATATCACTGTCCAACATTTAATGAAATATGATTAAATTAACAGCGTTTAAACAGGACCTTTATTTTCACAAGTATCGGCCTGGAAATGTAATTGCGTTTCCTTTAATTAGATGTTCAGAGCCATTGAGTGCAGTAGAAATAATGCAATTTAGTTTTAAATGATAAAATGAAATTGAGTTGTATGTCTTTTTTTTATTTTTGAATGACAAATTTAAAAGATTGTACGTCTAATCTTTAATTTCAACAGCAAAATGTAATGTATTTCCTCAACATCTTATTCGATATTTTCAGCTTTTTGTCGTATAACGATAACGATATCACATGCACCGCGGAAAATGTGATAAACGTTGAAGCTCCATGTGCTACAGGCTGAGCATGTTAAGATACCTATACAGTTGGAAATCAGAAACAGAGTAGGCTAATGCCACTGTGCTGACAAAAATCCCTATGCCACCCAGCTTGGTGTCGTACGTCTTCTTTAGTCCAACTAGTATAAATAGTCAGACGGTTAACGCCGATCATTTCATGTTGGATTTTTCGACTGTCAAGAGACCTTTAAAGCTTATTTATTGTAAGACATGGGTCTCCGGGTCAGAGAGTACATTACGTGAATTGAATTCAAAGGCAGAAGAATGTGATAAAGTTTAGCTGGTAACTTTAGAAAGCTGTATTAATAAGCCCACAGGGTTCACATAACTTTTAAAAAGGACCTGTACGAGATAAAATAACAAGATAGGGGCTACTATTGTCCTCTTTTGTATCAAAGTAAAATTCTTGTCGGAATTGAATACATCCGAAAAAAGATATATCTTGATAAGTTGATATAGGTGTTTTATTCAAAGATACAATTCTATATGTGTGTGGATAATATATCTATGATTATATCTATAATTGATTCATGAATAGAAAGGGGGGGGGGTGAATTGATGGAGGGAGGCAGCTAAAATATATAGGAGTATGAGGGAGGGGTCATAATTCATCCATGTGTCAATATATTTATATATATGTATATTGTACTTTTGCCTTTAATGTTTTAATTACAAACTATGTACGAGCTGCGGTCGCGTTGATGAGGTTTTGGTGTGGGTTTTCGTGGTGGCTACGTTAATTTGATTGTATAAAACAAACTGAACGACGATGAATTAATAAAAAGTATACCAATCATTAATAAAAACATGAAAAACTCGTCGAAACGTTGTTTTTTTTTTAAATAATGATCATATAAGTCTTCCTGTAATCGAGTTTATAATGAATTATAATTAACCTTCATTGCATGGACGTAATACTCCATTTATTTTACCACCATGGGCCCATTGTGAATAGTAATAGCAATACGGTAGGAATGCTAAGTATAATCGATTTCTTGCCTTCAAAATGACTGAAATTATTAGAAAAAGGTTACAACATTTTTACAATATAAATGTCAATATGTGTCATGGTTGGACAATGCAAAATTATCCATACACGTTTATTATGTATAGAGCCAAATGTTGACTGAATTATGTTAAATTTACCCTATAAAATTGTACCTATATCGTAAGGTGAAAGAGCTTATGTTTGGTCACAGCTGTGTTTTGGATTAACAGCCAAACATCAGTCGAAACTAAATTCTAAACAGCCTACATGTGTTGAATTATATACTGTATTTTTACCAGGCCGTGTAGATTTAAGTTGATACCAAACTCTTGTTTATATTTTACAGCAGGTCGAGTAGTTTGATTTTTTGGTAGCGCTGCGGATTCAACTAGAATTTAGTCAGCAATCACAATGCAATCTGGGTAAAAACGAGAGGTAGACAAACTTAGTGTTCAGTTTCCAGTCCAAAAACAATTCAGGTGCCACCTATAAAGTAAAGGTCCGCTGCTGTAGCCTACTGTTTCCATCCCAACAACATAGACTCACAGACAGAATCACACGATTAGGGATTTTCAAACTAGAGAGTCACTGTAATTGATTTTTTGTAGCAACACCAAACATCACCAAATTCGGGGTGACAAATAGAGGGTGTTCAATCCATTTTTGTTTTTCTTTAGGAATCACCTAATTCTAGATTTCAGGAGTGAACATCTGTGTTCAATCCATTTTTGATCTGTTCGAACATCAGATATCACATTGTTCTGGGTAATACACACTAGAGTTGTTCAATGTCCTATTGTCGTTTATTGTTAGCTTACCAGGCTTTATCACAATCTTGGTAACAGTCTGGAGAGTCGTTCACTGTCGTATTATTGTTTTTCTGTAAGAACAACAATCTAATACAGTACTGGAATACATCTGTAAGTACGAGTGTTGTTATCTTCAATAACGGTTTCAATGCGTTTAAATCATAGTTTTCCATGATCTTTCGATAACACTAACTATGTTCAATCAGTTTCGTTATAGCATTAAGAGCAATCACCCACATTTCACCACGTGGTTAAGAAATCAATTTTAAAACAACGTCTGGTAAATCTAGGTAAAAACGTCTTCTAAAACAATTAAATTGGGTAGAAGATTGTCTGTATTGGCACTGGTTTCAGAGTCTATAGACTTGTGGATAGATATATTATTGACTGTTAAACCATTGAAACTTTGGGCTTTACAGATCATCTCTTTTACAGATGGTTTGAAACAATTAGGTCACACGATTCTTAAACTTGCCAGTTTCTGAAATATATATTTGGCGATTAACGGTTCCAAGTTTTGGACGATGGTTTGAAAAAAATCCTTCATCTTGTAATCAAAAGTTCTCATATCAATTACATGAAGTCTTTGGATTGATGATTTGGTCGAAAGTATATTAGGTAATATGACCTAGATATAAAAGAGAAGAAGACATAATGGAACTCCATGGATGATACACTATTATTCACACTAGACTATATCAATAACCTTGTCATCACTTACATATACCTGCATCAAAAGCTCCGACTTCATTAGTCCATACGGTGCATTACAGTAAGACATAAAACTCCATTGATTTCAATTGTTTGGGAAGCAAAAGATTGTCTAAAGCACGATGTTCTTTGCCATGGATTTGGATTTTGTACTACACAAATACAGGAAGAATTCCAATCATAAGGAATTTGGCTCTTAAACCACCTCAGCATAATCTACCATAAACCAATCGACCTGTGAACACGTAAAGCGATTAGTTTTGTAATCAGTCTGTATGAGTAGGGAGATAGGAGAAATTGATTTGGGAGAAGTTTCTAAACGATCTAACTATACCGGTAATGTACCACAGACAAAAATCAATTTAGTGGTACTAGCCTATAGGAAGTGTCGTATGACTAAACATGTCTTCAGTAATTTCAGTGATATTCTATTAGTTATTGATTTTTACTCATATTAGTCTTCTGGACTGCATAGAATCTGTTACATTTACTTCGTTATAGCTGTAACTTCACCAGTGAAAAAAAAAGAGTAAAAAAAAAAGACTTTCACTGGTGTAATGAATTTTTACTATTGTAATTTTTACAGTATTTAAGTTTCGTTACAATAAAGGCATTACACAAGTAAAGGAAATTGCATAAGTAAATGGTTTTACAGTATTAAAATGGCATTACAGTAGTAACAAAGCATTACACCAGTAACAGGCGTTACAGTAGTAAAGAGGCATTATGCTTGTGTATGTTAACTTTCTTGAATTAAGTATGGACATTTCTTTGAACTTATGAGGACATAATTTGTAACCATGACTGCAACGACCATTAAGGCAAAATCCTTGAATCCCATTGGTACAAATTAATATATTTTAGGGATTTGTTTCTTAGTTAACAAGATACTATTTGTGTTTTGGATGCATGGAGGCCACATCACCTAATACCATACAGTAATTTCTGCCAGAATGAGCAGTAAAAGATATTTTATAGTGATTTGATTGCTTGAGATTTATTGATTGAGAAATATCAATAACGAGGTGATCACATGACTATATCAATGTATTAGCGGAGTATAATTTTATTGTGGAGTTTTAGTATATAAATAAAGTATAAAATATCAATTTACTGTGACCTCGGGTCATACTTCCGCTATTTATTCTTATCGCTATTCAGACTTATTGACGACCACGACCAGCTTCCGATTTCTTAAACTGGAGTGGCGTATTGACTTTACATGTAAGACTTGTTGACTGCGACTACAATACCATTTACAGTGGTTGCTGATCTGCTGACCACAATATCAAACTCTTTGACAAAAATTAACTTACGATTTTAGACATGCTGTCGTCACCATACATCCTGATGAAGACTAGCTTACGAAATTTAAAATTACTTGCTGTTTACGATTAACTTATAATATCAAATTTACGAAAACGACGATCTTGTAATTTCTTTAGTGAAAGATATCTTATTTAATGATCTAGGTTGCACAACGAAATTATTCTTCGTCGGTGACGATACTCCCTTTTCTCCACTTCGACCCATTGTTTGAACAATGCGACGTTTATCTGATACAACCTTTGGATACCAAGATATATAATGTCGATTGCATTGCAATACATGCAAACCGTGTCCAAAGCTGTTTTATTTAATTCTGACTGATATTTGTTAATCAAATATGTAATAGAATTCCTATGAATTTCATTCATGCAAGATTTATCACTGATATTCCCACCAAATCAAAGAATAACAATCGTTCGCCAAGAACAGTCTGAAAACAAGAATCGAACACGCCCAGGGGTGAAGATGGTCGCGAGATTACATAACTCGATCAAATAACAACCTCGTTTCCGCCTTCAGAAATTCAAGATGGCCACCATGATAGTTGGGAATTATTATAAATGTTATTTTAATATCTTTATTGTCCGATGATAGACGATGCCGTTTAAAATATTTTATCTGAAATATTCGACATAAACAAACATCAGACATTGGTGGTAATCATTTCAGAATTAGATATCATAGATAAGACGGGAACAGGCAAGCCAATCGAAAGACATCTAGTTGGTACAGAACACCAGATATCTCTTTTGCTGGGTTTGAATAGAGAGGATGGTTCACTGCTGTCTTCTTATTGAAATATTAGCATGGAACCTTGGGCTTAATGCAAGATGTTGGTCCATTTATGTACAGTTGTATAAGCATCACTTAACTTAACTGAAATGGATAATAGGTCTTAGAATGAACATTAAATTTGAAAATGCTAAACCTGGTCAATAAGAGCTCTATTCATCAGAAAATATACCTGCTGCCAGGTATGTTCACTTATCAATATATACTAGTACCCATGTTGACCATTCTTGAGAACTAAAATTGAATGTTCATGCTAAGACGCAGTATCCTTTGAAGATACATTTTCAGAGAGTGATTCACAGATGTACTAATGTTTGCTAATCAGACATTACCTGTCAACAGGTAACGAAGAGTAAGAAGAAAGTCATCTGTTAAATGACCACATCGGAAGATATGATCCTACTCAAGGGAAGTTCGATGGAACAATTTAAGTTTCACCGTTTTTCCAATCAACAAAGTGCCTGTCATCGCAAGTCTCGAGTCGACATCTACTGCGAAATAACATGACATAATCTCCAATATAATTATTCGCTTCTTGAATAATATCATTAACGGAAGAAAAATGAAAAGTCTTTAGTTATTGAACGCTATCTAATCTATTTGTGTCATCTACTGAATATTATCTGAAAAGGCAGCTGCGATGTGATATAAAAATCGTTTGAGAAACTTTAGACTTGCACTACCTACATATCAATATATAAAATATTACCTTACACAATATTCTGGAGAAGGTAACGAGGATTACATAACAAAAACTGATTTTCCTGATACCAAAACAAAAATTATAGCTTAGAGGAACGAATCTACGAATGCCTAGCAGCATGTTCCTCCACCTATTTATAGCAAAGGACAATATTTTTAGTATTACAGAGAAAAACAAAAAATCGCGAGGAAGGCCACTTCATTATCAAATGAACCAGTATATTATTACATATTTCAAATATTAAATAATGATATATTGGTAACATGCACCAAAGTATACGATTGTTATCAAATTGAGCAGCTAGCAACCTATAAATGAGTGAAATGGTATTAATCAATAGATCCTTCATTAACAGGAATTAAATTGATTTAAAGAGGTGTCTCAGGAGAGCATACGATTTCAAAGGGAAGCGATCTCCACTTACGTCCACGGGTCCCCTGTCATATAATTGATCCACAGCGTATGAGTACTTGAATTGTATCTATCTATCAAGTTGGTAGGACAAATTGACTACAATATACCTTTAATTTATGAGCCACTCAGTGTCCTGTTGCACCATGTCACGGCACCAGTATTTACCGTTCCTGTTAGATAAGGAAAAAAACAACAAATTGTATCATATTACTTGTTATTAACATTTGACGATATCAAAATAAATGTCATATGTATGTAATAACACTGTAATTAAGATATAAGGTAGATTGTTGAAAAGGTCGTTATTAAAACTGGCGCCTCATGTCTCAAGTGATTCGCTTATTGTATTTTACAATTCTTCATCAGTTTTTTCTTGGTATCAGGATGGGGATGGTTTAGTTTGTATGTCGAAGTCTGCTGGTCGATTGTTGTTGTTTATTGTTAATAGGGGTTGAGTTGCTTTGGTTTAAGATGACTTTCTTCTTTTTAATCTCTTTTTAATTTTGGCGTGGGAGTTGTTGCTTTTGAATTTCATGATGAATTTTTCACTTTGGTCTAGGTTGTTGTTGGATGGGCGTTGTTCTGTTACTATGGTGATGGATCTTGTTTTGTAGATGTTGATGACGGAAGTTGTTTTGCTTTTGATGATGCTTGACATTGTTGTGTTGTTGTTGGTGGTGATGGTGCTGAACGTTGTTGTGTTGTTTTTAATGATGCTGGACGTTGTTGTGTTGTTGTTGGTGGTGATGGTACTGGACTTTGTTGTGTTGTTGTTGGTGGTGATGATGGTGCTGAACGTTGTTGTGTTGTTTTTGATGGTGCTGGACGTTGTTGTGTTATTGTAAGTGGTAATGGACGTTGTCGTGTTAGTGATGGTGCTGGACGCTGTTGTGTTATTGTTGGTGGTGAGGACGTAGTTTTGTTATTGATGGTGCTGGAAATTGTTTTTTTATGTTGCTGGACGTTGTTATGTTGCTGTTGATGACGGATGATGTATGCTGTGTTTGTTGATTTGATGGACGTTGTATGCTGTGTTTGTTGATTTGGTGGACGCTGTTATGTTTTGTTGTTGTTGTTGATTATGGAAGTTGTATGCTGTGTTTGTTGACGTGATTGACTCTGTTGTTGTTGTAGCCCATGTCTATCTCAATGCGATAGTTATTTAGTAGTTGTTTGTTTACATAAACTTATCTACCAGCGATAACTCTTATCTGTAAAATAAATATAAATCATAGTATTTATCTCACTTTTATAGCATATAGTTTAGAATTGAGTAGGGGTCGTATAGTCAACAATCACTTTCCCATCGAATTCTTCAGACCTTTCAGTTTTAGGTTATCAATTTATCACTGAATATGTACACCCATTTCTCAACCTCAACATTTAGCTTATGTATTACTGAGCAGCGTTCGTATAGACACGAGAATACTAGCACGTAAAACGACAATTCATTTCAGATTTTTCATGCAGAGAACTTTTACACACAATCCTTTCTGGGCTTCAACCCAAAACTATTATTCTCCTATACTATCACATATCTGTGACTTGGTGTGTTGACTCGGGAAACAAAACCTAGGCACCATATACAGAATGGGGTGAGGTGGGTGGGGTTATAGAAAGTTCTTTATCTTTGTCCATATTGAAAGTATGTGTACCAGCCTTTTATTTCCAAATGTCGAAGTATCTACGCAGATACTAGTACATAGCATGTTTTTATTTCTACATTCTTTTGCATAGTAATATATGATGATAACCATCTTTAAATTTGATTATCCAGAACGAAATCCCATCAGACACAGTTATCAGATATCTCAATTATTTGGCAAGACCTTGTGGGACTTTATAGATGTAGACAGGCGGTGCGGAAGGCTATAATTATGTTTGTGTAAACGATACGTGTATGAATACACGATAATCCTTTCAAAGCGCCATCTAGTAACTTTATCTTTCAAGTGATTATCGTTGTAGACTTTAGTGGACAATAAAATACGAAACAGTGGCTCAGTTGAAATGTGTCAGATTTCTAAGCAGATAAAATCTTTAGCTTTATAGTATATTTATGTGAAAAGATGGGGTTTGAATAGTGTGTACATGTAAAATTTCGGATCAAGTTTAAATTCTAATCATAGCTTCGATTAATTCGAGACAATTTTATTAGTTTCAAAGTAACTGCCACAGTAATCTGGCATGCTGAAATCCGCCATATTTAATTAAAATGAATAATGAATTAGATGATACGAGATAAAAACATCAAAATTCATCAAGTGATATTTTTTTTTTCTATTTGCTGGTAAATCCTCATGTCATCATTCTGTTTGAGGCAGAGCGCTTGAGAAACTTTCACCGTAGACCAATTGGTTTTATATCAAATACTGAGCTGAGCCAAGTGTATTTTGCCTAAGTGATACGTTTGACCATATGTTGGCTGCATTGTCAAATAAATTCAATACCAAACTATAATTTTTCGGACTATTCCAGATTCTATCGTTGATCGTGGCGATTGAACCGCAGGAACATGATTCTACCGCTGAATATAACTTCATGTAAACGATAGCTATACTGACATAACAAATAGTACATGTATGACGAAATTTCTGTCAGATACAATATCTTAATGACATTTAGCCACAAACATTTTAAGCAGATAAACACGGTACTGTAGGCACACATTCATTTGGGCACATGTCATATGGGCACAGTGTTATTTAGGCACATTGCTTTAGATACACCCTCAATTTATCATTTAATCACTAAGGCACAGTACAAATTTTAGTCTCTCTAATATTCGACAGAATGTCATTTAGTCACAGCGATTTAGGACATTCCAGTCAAACCATATAAATTTTATTATTTTTTATTTCTGGAGTGTTAATTATAATGAACTAGAGTCTTTTATTTCTATTTAAAATGTAGCTAAGGATACACACAGGAAACTTGTAAAACAGTTGTTGGAGAGAAAACACGAATGCAAATTACTTCCAAATCGAAAACATGATAACGGTAAAACATGGCGAACACTTGTTCAGAAATTTGTTAGAAACGTAGAAATTGAAAACATTCAGCCTCAAATTTTATTCCTAAGATTTCAAGATAGTGAACTGAAGGTTGAAAGGTCAACTAGGTGACATCTGGTGGTGTTAAGTTACCTTTTGTTACTTACTCTATTAAGATTGGAAAGATAGCAAGTTAAATTTCAAGGTTTAAGAATTTTGTGATGAAAAGGAAGGTTGTTATTTGGCATCTTGGATATTAATATATAGACTACGTGGGTGCTGCTCGTCATTCTCTTAATGGTGCGTTTTAAGTTTCAACGTGTGCCTTTAAAGGGCATTCGAGTGATGCATAACTTCTTTTCAGAGCTTTGTTGCTTTGGTTTTGTCTTTGCTTTGGTTTTGTCTTTGCTTTGGATTTGTTTTATGACCGTATTAAATGTATTTCCAGTCATAATATGCATTCCTTTTTAGTTGTTGATGTATAAAAACCGATTAAAATTAAAAGAACCAAATTAAAAGATACAAGTTGATTTTGATTTAGATTAAACGGGTCGGTTTACATTTATTGGACCTATTTCGTCCATGGGCGATGCAGAATATGGCCAAGACAATTGACAATATCGTAGAACAAAAAAGAAACAAAAAGATCAAAAAAGACGAAACTTCTGAATTGGAATAAGAAATTGAACCACTGAATGTAACATCACTTTTTTATCAACTGCCTTAAAACTCCATATCAATATCCTTCAGGACATTTTAGAACAAGTTGTTAAAGAACATTCCTAGACAAACAGGTTCCATTTTCAAAGAAGTGTAAACACCGCGATGACGTCATAAATAAGATCGATATCGAACTTGCCACGAGGCAAAATTCCACACCAAGCAGAAATATTTTCTTTTAATTTGCCAGTCCAATAATTACAGAGTAAAAAGCAAATTTAGCACTTTCTAATATCAATACACGTAATGCGTTTCTTGGTCTGAGACATTTAAATTGAAGAACTCTTTTTCCAGTGGTTTGCTGTCGAATAAATCGTTTCTAGGCGATTCCACGTTTAAATGCTATGAACCCTTCTGCCAATTATCGGGTTGATTAAGGCCTATGTGCTGTGCAATTATTGAAATGATTTGAAAACTTAATATTGAAAATGAATAGGTTACCAAAATTATAAATTTTCCGAGAATTTTGAATCTTTTTGAACATTCTTTGATGTGAAAACGATAGGCTTAAATTAAAAGAATTGGTATAAAATTTGAGAATTAAGCTGTCTATTTCCTGTAATTCTTCACACGTTGGCTGGTTAGGTCTCTGATTATGGCTTGACTTGTAATAGGTGATATTGACCGGAAACCAAAGGAAATAGATGGTGTACTGAAGGAAACGTATCAGACTGTCTATAATATAAATTGTCTTTAAATCGCTAATTTCGGATTCCAGTTCCATCCTCGTGAGACAATGACTCTCGCCATAGATAATAAATCGTTTGAATATGCATCAGATCAAGGAGTATTGATAATGACGTCATCAATATGTTTCTGGTGCCATCAAAAGCTGTGTAAAAAGTTTGAAACAGAATATTCAGTTATGTTTATTTTTTTAAGTAGTGTGTAAGCATTGTCCATCAACAAAGACCTTCTTGTTCTCATTCGTTTAGATGCTTTGGTACAAACTTTGTATTAGTTTTTAGGAGTTGGGTGCCCCGTGAACTTGGCTCAATTAGCCACTGTGGTAGTTGAGCTATTTTATTCAGACCAACAAATTTAAAAGTTCGTGCCAAAAATCTGAACATTGTTTCTGAACAGTTTTACAGTTCCACATGGTGAATGGAATGTATTGAAATATCATCAACCGGTTCGGTTACACTTATATCTCTTTCGCACGGTATGTTACAGAAATATTATCTTAGAGAGCGGGAAAATTGGACAGATCTCACAGCAGACGAGAGTCAGTTGGTGAGTTGAAGTAAAAAAGCTAATCTATTATCATATCTATTTGATGTATAATTTTCAACAAAACAGCACGAATTTTCAATTTAACTTCTGGTAATGTGGTGAGAGATGGTAATAAATACTTTTAAACTTTAAAAGTCTGCTTCCATTCTGCGTGATACTGCAAGTGATATAAAAAGGAGTTTTACATCCACATGTCCTCTTCGGGCTAACAATACAGAAGGGTCTTCGCAATGTGCTGTACTTAGTTTTTTTATGGGCTATTGGAATAACAGATTCTGGGGGCCAACTTATCAGCAGATTTCATAGAAAATCAATATTATTCTCCGTTAAGTCTAGTCTAGCTACCTGACTTGAAACATGGAAAATTGTAAACCATTTTCCTGTGTTTTTTTGTTTGTTTGTATGGAATTCGAATAACCATTCATCTATTCCTTCCATTCAAACTCAAAAGAATTACAATTCTATAGAGTTCAACATTTAAAGCCCTCCTACAACCTCTCACGTCTGCCCTTTGGCATTTTATCTTTAAATTTAAAGATCCGTTTCGTGGACCTTGGAAGGTAACTATTTCTCCATATATCTTACATTTCGTCATTATGGTTGTCATTTTCCTTCATTTGGATGATTTGGGATATTGGAAAATGTATTGAAATAAGTCGTCGCTAACCTTATCTGTACGCAATTTAGTTCGGATCTTGCAGAACATTGCTCTGTGGTGTTTAGTAGTTAAGTGAATGATTTTCTCAAGCAGAGTTCTAGAATGTTCTCTATTCCATCTATCGAACTTTTTACTTTAGAGTTTTATCCATGGGATCGCACTATATTTCATGATTCTTATGATCTAAAGAAAATACCTGCGGAGAAAAAAAAAATAATGGTGGTGAGCCACTTTAAACACAAGAAATTGTTGAAATTGGTATATAATTTACTATAGAACCAGGCGCCAGAGTGTTCTCTTGGAAAAAAATCACTTATCTTTTAGTCTTTTGTAGGTTACTTCGACCTAGGTCATAATCATTGTGTTGAATATTGACTTCTGACTCATTGTTTTGAATATTGACTTCTGACTCATTGTTTTGAATATTGACTTCTGATTCAATGTTTTGAATATTGACTTTTGATTCGTTGATTTGAATATTGACTTCTGACTCATTGTTTTGAATATTGACTTCTGACTCATTGTTTTGAATATTGACTTCTGACTCAATGTTATGAATATTGACTTTTTATTCGTTGATTTCAATATTGACTTCTGATTCATTGTGACGAATATTGACTTCTGACTCATTGTGTTGAATATTGACTACTGACTCATTCTTTTGAATATTGACTACTGACTCATTGTGTTCAATATTGACAACTGACTCATTGTGTTGAATATTGACTTTTGATTCGTTGATTTGAATATTGACTTCTAACTTATTGTTTTGAATATTGACCTCTGACTAATTGTGTTGAATATTTACTACTGACTCATTGTGTTGAATATTGGCTTCTAATTCATTGTATTGAATATTAAATACTGACTAATTGTGTTGAATTTTGATTACTGACTCTTTTTCATAATAACTACTGACTATTTGTTTTGATATATAACTACTTACACTTTGTGTTGAATATTGAATTTTTGTTGTGGAGTCACTGCGGTTAGGCATGGTCTTGAATAAGGATCTATCGTGACTCAATCGTTATTTCAGTTATAACATGGTAATTAATAAGGAATGTTTACTATTTATCACAGTCTTGCTTCATAATTCATTGTAATTAATCTCTTCATAATAAGCCATAAGTCCAATTAGGCTATTAAACCAATTACCCACTAGGTGGACATTTCGTTCTCAGCAAAAGTTGAAGTTCAAATGTCTGGGGATCGCAGTCAAGAAGTAAGTATGTATAATTCATGTGTATGTATTAATCGACAATAGCCGACAGTTAATTTGAAAATCTTATTTGGATCGCAAATAACTCTTACTAATAGAACAGTCGATTCCTGGAAATCGTGTCGACAATTCTGTACATAGTCAGTATATCGAGAGCATTCCTTACATTTGTCCGACCCCTGAAATCGGCAAAGCCAACAGGCTACGCTCTTTTTGATAGAACTCGAGTATAGGACCAATAGAACAGCCGATTCCTGGAAATCGTGTCGACAATTCTGTACATAGTCAGTATATCGAGAGCATTCCTTACATTTGTCCGACCCCTGAAATCGGCAAAGCCAACAGGCTACGCTTTTTTTGATAGAACTCGAGTATAGGACCATTTTCTAAAATACAGGGAACAGTGAGATACTTGCAGCAAAACTTGCTTTGATTTGGAATAGAGTGAAAAATGAATGTGCTGACAAAATTTCCTTACTTGTTATACTTCATTAGTTTATACAGAACATGATGAAGCTAAAATATTTCAGGCTAATGAAGGTGGGCCATAACTTGAACTTGTAGTGGCCGGACGCATTAAAAGCACATGATAATAATAAAAGTCGTATGAATGTTAAGTGCCCATTATCACTACTTATATTCCATTAATCTAATTATGTTATATTCTATTAATTATATAGACCTTAACACTTATTTCCTTTCCATGTAAACATGTTCAATAGGAAGCGCTGTTTGTCGTTCTACTTATATTCAAACTAAACTGGCCGTAACAACACACAGCTGCGTCGACATACCGTCTTACGTAATGTAATGTTTAACAAATGTGTTGAGAGTGTCAAATCCACTGGACACTGGCCATTTAATGGTCAATTGATACCCAGTTATTAATAAAGGTCGTCTGTCTGTTGATTACATTGTGCCAATATTTTCATTACAGATTCCCGCCATTTTCTCTCAAACGTGACGTCATTGTCCATGTGGTATTTTATGAAAAATACAAACGGTTCGTCATGCTTCAACTTATCAAATATATTATCTCCTAAAACTTGTAGTTCATTGAACTTCATTTCGTTTCAAAATATTTTCTATTCGGATTAAACCAATCTTTTTCCGACACGACTGTATTTGGATGGATTAAGGAACTTTCTAAAAGGATTAAGAAAAAAATATAAAGGGATTGAGTGACATCAAAAGGGATTAGTATTCAATGATGGATTATCCCTTCAGCAAATTTGATAAGTAATCTTGATCTTCTGTGCATTATGACTATTTTATTTCCTTATTGTTACGCAAAAGCAATAAAGTTTTCACATTGCTCAAGGGCTAATGAAACTAATTGCCAGTGGGTATATTGCCTTGAAATACAACTTTCCATTATAGTCCTGGCGTCTAAAGAAAGGAAGGGGCGTTTTTCAACGTATAGATATGAAATAAAGACTGAAATTCACAATATTCTCATGGTTTAAAGGGGTTGAGCGGGCAGAATCAATGTGCCCCATATTGCGTAAGCCTACGAGCTTGCTTTAATAATCAATTTTCTACTTGCACTTCAGTGCCAGTATAGTCTATAACACCTCATACCCTTGCAAACCAGCTAAAATTTCCCTTGTTTATTCTGCCATACTTTTCTCATTGTGATTCAGCTTTTAATAAAATATGATAAAATCTGTCGACAGAAAAATGTGCAGTTTCAATCAGACTTGTGTCAAAGCCATAAAACGATCAAATTAGTCGTAAAATGGCTATAAAATATTTAGTGAAAATATAGTAAGGTTGTAGCGGTCAGAAACCCGCTGAGAAATTGCCAATTAGTTTTGTATTGCGTAAAATCAAATTGATCCTAAAAACAGATTCTGGGCTCAATTTTCTTAAAGTTATTAAAATGTTTTTTTTATCTTTACTATGTTATATTTAAAAAGATGCACACGACCATGAAATCAAACATGAAAGCAAGACATTTATTCCTTTACATTACCATTCAGGCTAAACCCCTTTTTGATTTCCAACCAAACAGACTTTTCCGGATAGACGAGGCGAGTTTCGACGTCATGCTATATTCCATGGGAACGTGAGTTGGGGGTGGGGGCAACCCAAATGGGATTTAGCCCTTGATGGGAAGACACCATTCTGGTATATAAAATGTCATTTATTTATGCTTTAGTTCTTATTAATAAGATATGATTGTAGTCCTTCTTGTCAGTGCCAATTACAATCCTAAGTTTGTATAGGCCCACAGCATACTAGGATGAAAATTCGGTTCATTTCATTGCCATTGACATATAAGACCGGAAACCGTAAGTATCCTACAAAAAGTGCACCGAACAAGACGGAGAAAATCAATTACAGACCATCAGTGACAGCACAACAACCGAGTTGGAAATAAAACTCTATTTCTCTTAGCGAAGTTTCCCAATTGCTATTATTAGCCGAATGAGTCTCCGAATGTCTAGTAAAACCAAAAGTCACAAATTCCTTGTCCTTTACCCAAAACGACTTGTAAACTCGTAAAATCCATTTCAACAGTTTATTTGATCAAATTTTGAAGAAAATTCAATTTCTGTAGCAAAATAAAGCTCCAGATACAGAACTGTTAATCAATAGTCGGAAAATGTGGAATCGCCTGGATGAGATCTAGTTCGTTAAACATGATATCAATTATACTTACACGAACGGAAATGAGTTCAAATTGGACTGCCAAGGCTTCTGAGAAACCATTTCGAAACAAGGGTTTGAAATGCCAAAAGTTAAATAAATAAGTTACACTTAATTGCCTCGACTGGTCGATCCGACAATCCCCCCCCCCCCAAAAAAAAACCATCCTCCACCAATAAGAGATTAAGAGATATTGGAAATAAACCTTGGTTTGTTTTAAAACAAACGTCTGAAAAATTGGAATAGTTATTATTTCAATAGAATAGTATTCAGCATATGAAGAGATCAGAAAACGTTTTTAAAAGTGGAATTAGGCGGCCATGTTAGAGTAACAACCACATAAGGTGCCACATAATTTTGTAGAGAGGAGGTGGAGTAGGGGTTAGTGCACAGAAATTTCTTTCTATGCCTCTGCTCACTATATACCAGCCCCCCCCCCCCCACAAGAAACGCCACTACCCTTTGATGATTATGAAAATGTATGCGATCAGTAAAAATGATATGGTTGCCGGTTCAATGAATCTCAGTATGATGTGGTACACTCCAGCTGTGACGAGAATCATACTGTATATGGAACATCTATAATTATAATAATTATAACCAAGTTATATTATAAAGACTATATAACCATTTATCACTTACAGCTATTTTGAACACAAAGGAAATCAATTATTGTTTCTTTATGCATGATTTAATTGCTAGATGTGGTTGTCAGATTGATTGTAACCATCCACTCGATGGCGATTTGAATACATTCTAGGTTTAAAAAAAACTGCTTCGAGATCTCTGAAATAATGCTTTTATATTATTACTGATTTTAAAGAGAAACAAAAGGACAACTCTTCAAATTAAAGTTACGTAATATCTACCTTTGGCTGATGGAAATCAAACAAATCATTAGCCTGTTACGTTCTCGGGAAGTAAGCATGCGCTGATTCTCAAAGTATGTCTGTAACCCAATAGTATAAAGCCAAGGAAAATTTCATGAAAATAACAGAGATGTTTACAATCTAGACATCTGTCCATTAATGAATATTATTATGTTAATTTATTCAATATTTGGTGCCATTAAAATAATTTCTGGTTCCTAATAATTAGTCTGAAACTCTCTGACGTCTCGTAAAAAAATTGTACAGTAGTCCGATCTACACCGTACGGGTTACGAGCAATCGAATGCATATCCTGTAAAATTCAGAAAGGAATGTAATCAATTGCAAGATTGATTAGGAGTCGATAATAATATGATCTAAAACTATTTGATACTGATGCCGATTTCTGATATAATAAACTACGGACCAATGTACTTTTGGTATACTATGCTTATCACCTCCGGTATTATTCTGGGAATGTAATTACAAGTAGATTTATATGTCAGGGGTCAAATATTATTCCAACACTGTATTTTGTTTTGTGTTTTTCTGTATGTACGGTATTATTACGCCGTAACGAGGTAATGTTGCGTACCTTCTAGCTGGTAATATATAGCCGACAATAGAAGGGTTTCGGATTATTCTAGGAATATAAAATACATCCTCTTGTAGTGTAAAATGTTCAAGTACCAATTAAGCACGTCTGTAAAAATGTCAAATATTAAAAATGCATGTAGAGGTCTTAGCCTCTTCCGCTTTAGATTCTATTCAATATGGCTGACCTTTCTTAACCAATAAAAATCGCCACAAGGTGTTTATGCGGAACAGGTCAAGTTTTCCATTAACCTAAAATAAATGGCCGTATTCGACGACATTGATGGTTAAATGTGAAAATTTCTCGTAAAATGACAATTGAAAACAGCTGGATGGCCGAACATAAATACATAGAATACAAAGACATTACGAATCCTCATAATATCTTCTTCAAACTCGACTAATACTGGGTTTTACACTGCCAATGTCATTCTAGCGTTTTAACACTATATGAGTCATACGGCTTCTACTAATGTTCTTT
Source organism: Nipponacmea schrenckii (assembly GCA_030562195.1). Taxonomy (NCBI): domain Eukaryota; kingdom Metazoa; phylum Mollusca; class Gastropoda; family Lottiidae; genus Nipponacmea; species Nipponacmea schrenckii. Next base: position 12,867,591 of record CM060203.1, read on the forward strand.
ACGTTTTCTACTTCCACAGTTGGCATGCTACAATTTTAATGAGAACTAGAAATAAACTGTTCGATATGAAAACCTTCTGATCATTCAAACAGATAGAATATTTAATTTGAACACTATAGTAAAAGCAGTGAATCGTGCGAAAATTACATGTGCTAATTAAATACACGAATCAAATTAACTTGTTTTGTGCTGATGTACTTGGGTCACTTAATTATACTGTTATCTCTGTAAGGCATGCCCATTTAACACACTCAATCGTAGAAAGACATCAGGAGCTTCGTAAGAAACACCCATTCAACTGAAACCAACCATGGTAGCTGTCCACCGCTCTCAGATAAGCGTACAACAAATTTGTCGGCTGTTTTTCGTTTGCTTAAAGCGGTCGCATATAGTGATTTAAAAGAAGGAAGGAAACAAACAGGAGTTATTGAAGTAAAAAGTGAAATTTTATAAGAAATAAGAAGTCTGTAGGAGTGTGCGGATATCGAGTAAATGATCTATAACCGGAATATTGATTTCTACATAGAAGACCGTTTAAACGGGACTAAAGATTACTATCATTTGGATTACCCAGTAAAATATCAATAATTTCTAGTCTCAGGTTTAACTTTTCACAAGATCAAAATGGCTGAAAAGTCGATTTCAAATTTAAGGAATTGTCAGACTCGCGTCTGTAATAAGTCAGTAATGAGACCCATTAATTGATTTTCCAGATCCCAACCTACTATACCTAGTCTTTCAATCACCGCTTCAGTTTTGGAGTCAAAATACCTCGTTTTGAAAAGCTTTATGACAAAGCGAACAAGTTTGTTTCTTTAATATTTTATTGACTTGAATTATTAAACTTACATTTTGTAACAAACAGAACACATTACAATGGCCGGGGGAAGAGGGTTCTAGGTGCTGATGAGTCTTGGGGATGAAGTTATGCACCATCCATAGAAAAGATCTTCACTGGAAGTTGAAGGTTAGAAGGAATTCAACATCGTTGTCAGGTATGAATCCAAACTCTGATGTTAATGGACAAAATCAATGAAATCTGACTGAATTGGATTGAATTGTTCCTCAGCAAGTGTCATACATTGTACATTTATTTATTACATCCTATTCTGCAACGTCGTGCGCAAATGTGATAAATGTTAATTTTGCTCAAGGTATTGATGGCGATAAGCGATTCTCATATTAGTACGCAGATTTATGTGATCATGTGAGCATTAATTTTCAATTAAACTCATGTTCCTAAAGCAACGTTTGTTCATGTATATATCTAAACGTTGATTTAGGAACATGCGATTAAACATGATTTTGCAACTCGATCTCCTTCTCAAGTTTTGTTTCCGTATTCAGTCGAAGGCCAACATGAGACTTTCATTAATATCATGTCAGTAAGATGTCCTTTAGATTTCTTATTCCATAAGATATCGCATGAATTCCATTATGCTCTTATTTAGGCTATGTATTTACACTAATGAGTCTGAAGTTTCATATTTACTTCTCCACTTTTTATGCAATGTAATGAATAAAACAAATAAGATATTTTTCAAAGAATTGCTGAAGTTTTATTCCAGAACAAAATCTATCATGATAGAAAGAAAATGACAATGAACACGAATCATGAATATCACATGTTAAAAGAAAAAGAACAATTTGAGAGAAAGGGGGTTAAATCTGTTGCTTTCTGCTACTTGTGTACCAGATGCCAACTGGAACACAAACTTTCAAGTAAATGAAGAACAAAAGTATATCAAATAAAAAAAAAGTACATTTTGCAAATGAAATGAATGGAGGTTTACTCACAAATTGGTGCCAAACTGACAATCTGAATCACAGAGTGGTACCAGACGTTTTGAAGGGTAAACCTACCCTGTCTGGATATTGGTAAACAATACCAGCAACAATGATATAACAACACATACAATATATTTAGGGCAACAATGAAATGAAGACAGGTGGGGTGGGTGTAAAGGTCTTATGAAAATAACTTACTAAAAAATGAAATTCAAAAACTCATGAATCATGCAATGATAATTTGTTATGGAATAAAATCAATTGGACTTTCAGCACAATGGTCACAATTCATGTGTGAACAAAAAACTAAAAAAAATAGAAAATCACCCCCTTTGAACACAAATTAGGAACCAAATTTAAAATATTTTAGAAGTCTTTTAGAAGAATCACCTACAAAATATCACTGTTTAAAACCAAATCAGAAAGAAATATAAGTAGTTTTCTTAAAGTACATACTTATAGGTAGGAAGACCTATAAATATTTTTGCTAAAGATCAATAAGGATTAAATTTTTATCAAAACATATCAGAAAATTGAAAAAAATTTCAAAACTTAGTTTTTTAAAAGTTAAATTGTTTAGATTTATTTACCCCATTTGTGCACCATTTAACCCTTAAATACATGTATACTTATTTAGGATTTTGACTATCATATATTGGTATTTGAAACAGCTATGGTCTGGTCAACCTCCCATTGTGCTGAAAGTCCCTTGAACACAAAAAGAAACTTGTGTATGTTGTAATATTAATAAAATAATGTTTACTATTTACACTGTATGTTCACACGAAATATAAACAAGTTTGTATGTAAATAAAACACATTTTTAAAATTTTGTGACCACAAAAAGTTAAAAATACTCAATAATAATATTTATCCATGTGTAAAAAATTCTCAAATTCATCGGAATTGATGAAGAGAAAGTATATTTGGTACATTGTTTTTATATATTTGTTCACAAAATTTAATACACATAAAATGTAGTTCAGCTCTAAAACAAAAATGTTCAGCTGTCCTCTTAAAATAGCACAATACATTTTCTCCTTGTGAAATTTGACTCCAAGTTTTAGGTCACTACTATATCTATATATACTCCGCTTGTTTGAATACTGGTTTCACAAACATCTTATATTTTCACTCTAACAATAAGTTAAAATTTCACCTTTTCACTCAATTTCTACTCTTGTTATTTATTGTAGATAAATAGGGGACATAGGTTGTTGATCATTATACAATTATTCTATAGTCCTAAAATAATTTAGTTTGTTCACTCAACTTGTGGTTTTGGCTCCAAAGAATTACAGAAAATTGCTATAATTTCACACTATTTCATTTTTGTCTTCAATCCTGAATTGTTCAAAGTTCAAACTATGCACCATATGATTTTCTCACAAAAATGCTGATAATTCTTACTTCTAAATTGAAATATTTCCTTTCAAAAGTATCAATAATCCAAAATATTATTCAAAAGATATCCCTGATATATATTTGAAAATCACAAAAAAGCACAATTTTGTTTGAATGTCTGTAAGAACTAATTACACTAGCACAAACAATGATGGAACTGTTCTTTTAATGGCACAACCTTAGATTTGCATTTCGCTCGAAAGCATTAAAATAACTTCTAGTACCATTCATGTTGAAAATCATCAACAAAGGGTCAAATTGAAAATTGATGTAGCACTTTAAAGTGTAGATAAATCAATTTCTAAATCAATCCAGTTTAAAATAGCTTCAACCCTGTACAAATCAATAAAACATGATTTTTTCTGAATTCCCAGACAACAATTTGGACAAATGTGTTAAAATCAAGACTATTTGTTGTATTTGTACAACACAATTTGACATTTAAATTTTAAGACATAAACCAAAGTGAACTATTTTTTTTTGGAATAAATTCCTGACCTCTGTATATTCTAGATGATAAAAATTTAGGAAAATACCCAAATTTAGTGCTTTGCTTCTTGATAAATTTAATTGGGCTACTTAAAAACTTGAAAACAGCTTTCTGTTTAGAAGCTACAAAGCACAAATTGCTGATTTTCCTCAAGAAAAATTGTTTTTTGGCAATATTGCATTTAAAAAAAAAAACATTGTCTGGACTGTAGACTAGAGTAGCTATTTTAAGCTTTAGAGGAGCGAAATGCAGCCATCATATTTCTACACAAGCAGTATCAATCACTCAAGAATCAAGTCTGGTTAACAGATTCCTAATTATGATTCCAGATTTTCAAAGAAATATTATCTTTCTCATGACGTTGCTACTAATTAAAGCACCATTCACAGGCGATACATCATCAGTCCATTTACCCTAGCTAGCACAGTTTAAATATGGCAGAATTTCTATCATAGTTTATCACCATTCTCGCCACATTATTTTACAAAAAATATATTATGAATTACCAACAATTGAAAGATATTTTAGTTAGAATTCTAGTTCAGGAATTTCCACCAAATAAACTCCTGGATTTAAAATCTTGAAAATCTCCAGGAATTCAATTCCCTAGTTCTAGAGAACTTAAACCCAGCAGATCTAGCCTAAGAGAATAGTCAAAGGATACCAGATCCTAAATATTAAAAATATCCAATAGTTTAAAGCTAGTACACATGGACGACCAGTTTTCCCCCTCCACAACATTGTATGACAAAGTATCTGAGAGGGGCGCTGTAATCCTTTTAGTGGTTTCAGTGTAAGTTACGCCATTAACTAAGCACAATTTGACGTTGAGTTCAAACCACAGATTCGTTTGCTTTCGGAGAAAAAATTCTTCCGTAAAAGTTTCTCCAGGACATGAAAGTTTTACCCGTCCAAATCCAGACACCTGATGTGATTCCCACTATGACTGTCATGAGGTATTTGATCATAAAAACATTAAAGTCTGGCCATGGTTTCGAGGTTAAGTTTTGGGGGCACGGTCTGTGGTACCCCTCACACGTGGTGGCCCACCATGTTACCATCCACTTTTCTCTGAAAGATTGTTCGTAAAAATAGCAAGCGATCACGATTGTTGCTGGGACAGTGTATAATACAGAAAATATTCCAATACGCACCATCAGTTTTTCAAGTTTATCAGTTTTAGTGCCATCACTTTTCATGATTGTTCGAATACGGAACAGTGACACAAATCCTGCGAGTAAGAATGAGGTTCCAATGATCAGATAGACTACAAGAGGAGCCAGCACAAACCCACGTAAAGCATCCACATCAAATATTCCAGTAAAACAGACACCACTGAGTACATCTCCATCCACTTTTCCCATTGCTAAAATAGCAATAGTTTTTATAGCAGGAACAGCCCAGGCGGCTAAATGGAAATATTGTGAGTTGGCCTCAATGGCTTCATGACCCCATTTCATTCCAGCTGCCAAAAACCAGGTGAGGGTCAGAATTACCCACCAAATTGAACTGGCCATACTGAAAAAATATAACATCATAAACAATATGGTACAGCCTTCTTTCTTGGTGCCTTGAGTGATGATAGATACCATTTTCTCTTTAGGAACAGGAACTTTGGTGTCTGTTGGAGGATCAAAGGGCTCCATGCAAGCAACTTCTTCCCTTAGAGCGAATCCAACAACATAAGCCATAGCAACCATAAAATAGCAACCAGACAGGAAGATGATTGGTCGTTCTGGATATCGGAATCTCTGCATGTCAATCAAGAAAGTAAGCACTGTAAAGAGGGTTGATGCCAGACAGATACAGGACCAAACTCCAATCCACCATCGAGCAAATTCTCGTTTCTCAGATTTGAAAAATGTATTGTAGCATGGGGAACCACAATCTGTTTCTAGATGATCTCCAATTTTTATACTGTAATCAAAGCCTCTTGGAACTCTCAATTCATCAGGACAGTTAAAGCTTCTAGTTCTGTTTTTTCCAGGATAAGGTTTGTATGTGGCTGGGGCGTAAGTAGATCCAACCCCTGGTTTACCAGTATATGGTGGGCGTATATCAGGTCCCGTAGGAGGCCTCTGGGATGTAGGCTCTGTGATATTTTCACCTACACATAATCCAGACACTGGCAGTTTTTCACACTTCAAACTCTCTGGCCATTCAAAACCAAATTTGTTCATAAGACTTTCACAACCATCTCTAGCCTGATTGCACAGGGGTCTGCAAGGAGGAATAGCATCTTCCAAAACAGTACAAACTGGAACATACATAGTGCACAAGAAAAATTTCAATTTTGTTGAACACTGTACTTTAACCAATGGAAAAAATTGATGCACTTCCAAACCAGCATCGTCTTGTTTCTGATGGTTCAGAATATTGGGCATAATGGTTTCATTATATTGAATGTCTTTACACAAGGGAATGGTGATTGGCTCGCATTTTCCATGAGGTTCCAATTCTTGATCAGTTATCTTTGTGTGTACCGTGCTACTCCATACTCGACCTGAATTTTCAATTCCCAGTAACAAAGCCACAAACGTTAATAAAGTCACTCTCGTATACATCTTTCCATTAGCCATATTGAATCCAAAATACAGCTAAACGAAGTCCTAATTAATCACCAATAATAAGAAGACCAAAATCCCAATCAGTTCTCCAGCATGGCGGCTAAAATCCTTCGCTTTTTATCAAGTGTATAATCCACAACTATCCGACATATTCATATGGCCGTCTTTGTGAGGCGCTTTCAAACAGACAAACACAATTCAACTGTTTCTAGTTACCCCAAAATTCCATCTGCGCGGTTTTCTATACACGGCCGAAGAAAGATAAGTGGGGTATGGAGAAACTTCACGTCTTCAAATAACCAATCAGAGAGAAACGGTATCAATTACGTTTACGTTCATTGGTTAAAATATTTAATGGCTGTTCCGTTGTCCTCCTGCGGACATAATTAACTCAATGCCAGACACTAGACCACGAATGACCATACTTTTGCTTGACTAACGGCGCATAAATTGTAATGATATTGAGCTCAGCATGCCACTGCACGTTGATAACCTGTCATAAATTCCGCTCTGGTTTGTTATGACTCCATGTGTTGAGAAAATAAAGATAAGCGAATTATTCCGCGAATTGTACGTATGCTAAGGCATAATTCACAAATTATATATTGACTTAAGCCTACTGATCTCGTGTACTACCAATTCTAAATTGTAATGGTCTTTACTGACAAGTTCCATCCTTTCCCACGTGAAGATAAAAAGCGACGGGTGACGATCAAAATACAAAATAGCTCGCATGCACTATTTTGGGACGGTTCATTTTGTATAGGCCTATGTGTCATACTTTTTAATGATTACGCTACTATAAGCATTCTATATCAATATACTATGATATTTCAAAATAAAACAAAAATCTTATGCAAAATAGATTGAGAAAAATTGACAATGAATGGGTAGTATTTGGGGGATATACTTGGCTAGTAGCTATTCACAAAAATAACATAGAGAAGACGTCACGTGTTATTATTAGTTTTTAATCGAGTAAGGTGTCAGGGTTGACAGCCCCCTATAATAGCTTCTTATTGTTACTACTGGGCTATCAGATAATACAGTAGAAACTCAGTCTAAAATCGACTCAACTTCTCCCTATCTCAATGTTGACATCGAGTTGATTAAAAAACACAGGTGTGGCCCTTTTCTTTACAAGATTTTTCCTCTCGCCTCTGGTCATATTCACTTTACAAAAAATATCCCATTGTGATATTTGGTTGATATTTTATATTATGATGGTATAATTTTGATGTAATTTTAGTAGAAAATGATTTTGCAAGTCTATGGTATTTGTAGGAAACTTTATAAGGTGAAAAATATCACAAAGTTGTTACACAGGCAATAAGGCACAGATGCAGTTACCGCACATCTAGACTGAAATAGTACTGCATGATGTCCGTGGATAGACGGATATTGACTTCCTAGGACTTCAATCAGTAGCCATGGGCAGGATCTGTGAGCAACAGGAATCATCTCATCATCTAGCTGTTGCTTGAATTGACTCTTTGTCAACAAATGAGAAAACAGGCGTATTATTCTTGTAGACTAACTTTAAAGTTACGTAACAAACTAGCATATAATTATAAATTATTACGTTTAGGTGTGGTATTCATGTGTCATAATATCTCATATGTTTAGAACACTTGATGTCACTATGTGATATAACTAAGTGTGTATGACAGCGTGACATGACATGACACAATCAAGATGTCGTTGCCAGTATTTGAAGTGAGAGCGAATCTGTTATAAAATATTGAGGAAAATTATCCTATATTTTGAGCGCCTGTTTCCATTGGATCTAAACTACTATACCCTATATACAATATCAAGTTTGTGAAAAAAATATTTCATCGATTCACACGTTCCGAGATTAATTTTGATTATAGGTTAGACATGTTCGACAAATTATTATCATTAGGCGAAGGCAATTCTTGAATTCTTGTTATGAATTATCATTTTATCTACTTTTGAAACCTGTGTGTGAATTTTCTTAATAAAACATAAAAGACTAAGAGCTTTCTAAAGACTGACAGTTCCTGTAGGCCTACATGATATCATATTTAGTTTTTTCTTATCTGCCTCTAATAAACTTATTCGTGGAGTTTCCAGTCTCTGTGTGATGAAAGTTAGATAAAAGTACTTTTTATGAGTAAGTCCTGAATGTCTGATATAGGCGTTGATATATTATACAAAGCGTCAACGTACTTAATGTACTTTGACGCTTTGTATAATATATCAACGCTTTATTGCAAAAAAGTACGTTATAACGTTATACAATTCTTATATCTTAAAACGAAGATTAAGTATAAGTTTTAGTAATGCGAGACCCCCAATACGAAACGTACACGTACGCGTATACCCGTACACGTTGTGAGTGACAAGTCATAGATCTGATTATTATGAGGCAATAGACTATTCAGTTTGTGACACGGTAACTGAAGGAGTATTTAATAACTGGGTATTAATAAGATTGTGAACCCTACCCAATGACCCCGTTTATTGTTCCTTTCTTGACCCAACAAATTATATTACTTTCTGTTTATTAAATATTCATAAAACCCAACTAGCAGTCCGTCTTATTGTACAATATAATCAATTCACCTCTTGAAAATACCTTAATCAATTTATTATCACGAACTCCTGAGGATTTGGGATTTTTAAAGATATTTATCTGTACTTAGGTTTAGTAGGTCCTCAAGAATCTGCATAAAAACTTTGACTGTGTCTGATGGTTCGGGTCTTTCATTGTCAAAGCATATACTCTCTTCTCTCCAATCGAGGTGGGGGTGAGGTTGGATTGGTGCAGGAGCTTGCTAAGGTTTGTCATATACGTTTTCATTTCGCAGGCCATAAAATCCAGCGTTTCTTAAAACGTTGGACAAAATTCAGTCTCCCAATGAAGCCTAGACCATCGTTTACTCTTTAATTTTTACTAACACGAGAAAGTATATCCTTTTTACCCAAAAGAAAAGAAATCAAAACAGGAAAATCATTATGGGTTTGTTGACATATTAATCTTTATCAAGATTTTAATAATATTCTGTCATATAAAACGTCCATTAAACAATCAAGATAGATAATAAATGATATATTTGAAGCGTGTCACCATGACGCTCATTTGCATAACGTTTAGATAGATCCATTAATTAAACTTCCTCCCTCCGACTGCGATCAATTGTCTCCAGTGTCAGAATGTAATCGGTTTTTATGACATGGAAGGATATTGTATTGAAAAAGATAAATATATAGATATCATATTAATATCGGCTTAAAAACCGAAGGACTAACTCAGGTATACAGGCAAGGCGGAAGTCAGTGAATGTCAACCATATAATATGAGATACAGAGATTAGAAATATGAAAATTGGGGTGGGGGAGGGCAACTCCTAGAAACTCCATAACATACAGGCTTATATTAGGAAAAAACGGAAAAAAACCTCTGGTTTTGCAGCATTGTCAGGTTATTTGAACTACTTTTAGTTTTGGGTAGATACTACATAAATGTTATTCTACAATAACTCCCCGGGCCTGAAATGTGGGCCAATATAACAATGATATAATATCTATTCGCTTTATATTTCATCTGTATGTTATCATTTTAACATCTCTCTACAAATACAATGAAAACAATCTTATTGTCAAGGTGGATGACAAGATATTCAATCAATTTATAGATTAGATTTTATCAGACAATTTGAATGAATATATTGTATTGTATTGGAAGCGACATTGGTGAGATGGCATAGGAAGAAGGGTGGGGAGGGGTTTGTAGGGAGTGGTGATTCATTGGTCAAATTTGCCAGAAGCTCTCTGTCAACCCCTTTGAATTAATAGAGCTGACTAGGAAATTTGTATCATATGCAGTAAAGACTGGCTTTCACGGTGGCTCAACATTTTGTGGCAGGGTAGATAGTTTTTGGCGGTGGAAGCTGTTTTATATTATTATATTAAAACATCCAAATTTTATATATAGATAGTGTAGATATAAGCCTCAAAACCCGAGTAGTTTCAATCTGACTGAGAGCAGTTAAAATTCCGATGTCAATAAATGAATAGGGGCCATAAACTTTATTATGACCATAATGATGTTGTTTATATAGACTTATAATCACAAACAACCTGTGGTTGGGAAACTCATATCGTATCGTCAATGGCGCTTGATTGAAATTCTCTAAACATATTCAGAATGTATTCTAGGATGACCCAGTGTTTTCAAACATAAACCCATAAGGTTGTCTTCTCCGATATCGTAGAGCATATACATAACAGATAGATAGATTACGACATCGTAGAGCATATTATTCATAACAGGTAGATTGAATACGATATAGTTGATAATTTACATAACAGATAGATTATATACGATATAGTAGAGATTTACTTAACAGATAGATTTAATACGATATTGTAGAGCATATTATGCATAACTGATAGATTGAATACGATATCGTAGAGCATAATAATATGAATAAAAGAAATAGATTGAATACGATTTTGTAGAGAATATACATAGCAGATAGATTGAATGCGATATCGTAGAGAATATACAGATGAAGGTTAAATACGATATTGTAGAGAATATACATGGCAGATGTAGATTTAATACGATATTGTAGAAAATAATACATGGCAGATGTAGATTTAATACGATATTGTAGAGAATATACATGGCAGATGAAGGTTAAATACGATATTGTAGAGAATATACATGGCAGATGTAGATTTAATACGATATTGTAGAAAATAATACATGGCAGATGTAGATTTAATACGATATTGTAGAGAATAAACATGGCAGATGTAGATTAAATACGATATTGTAGAGAATATACATGGCAGATGTAGATTAAATACGATATTGTAGAGAATAAACATGGCAGATGTAGATTAAATACGATATTGTAGAGAATGTGCATAACATAGAGATTGAATATATGATATTATAGAAAATAAAGATAACACAATTGCGCTAGGTACTAAAATAAAAAGTTTTGGAATCTTTTGTGTTATGTGGTTAATAGCTCTTCTTTGAAAGCGTTGCTGAATTTATTTTTGAATAATAACCTCAAATGTTCATTAAGTGCGCAATGGAAAGCTAAAAGCTTCAATTCATTGTGCTATTCTGTAAAATAAAACCGGAAATGGCATGCCATTTTTATCCTAGTATGCATGTTGCTGTCATGCATTAACTGTTTTATTACCAGCTCACTCCAGTCAACAAATCGAGTCAGTAGGTTGATTGTTCTGAACATTATATGATATTGACACGCCATTCCCCATAAATTATCAGCTTAAATAAACTTGATATAGATTTTACTGCCGTTATTTCTATTCAAGCATTCAAATCCAGTCAATTATAAATCTTTATGGTATTTTGATGGCGGGTTTATGATGTTTATTCTTCAATTATTCAATGGTTTGTGAAATACAATCCAGCTATCAAGGTCAGCAAATAGTAGCTATTATATATTACAGTGCACTACGAGTACAATATTTGTGGATTTTGTTATAGTGTATTGTACAACTTTCTATTGGTCAAAAATAGTTTAAATGGAATTAAAATAAATGTATCATTGTCACTGGAAATAAACACGCTATTAGTCTAATTGTTTCAAAATTACTAATTACTGCTATATCTTGTTTTCTATTCTATGTCGTATTATTCTACATAACTTATTCATATTCTCTACGATATCATATTCAATCTCCATCTGCTATGTATATTTTCTATGATATAATAGTATTTATTCTACAACTGTTATGTAAATTCTCTACATCTATTATATATATTATCGTCTATATTATATGATATTTTTTCAATCTACATCTGTTTTGTATATTCTTTACGACATCGTATTCAATCTTCATCTGTTATGTATAATCACTACGATATCGTTTTAAATCTACATTAATTTTGTTATGTATATTCTCTACGATATCGTATTTAATCTACATCTGCTAAGTAACGGTTATGTATATTTTCTACGATATCATAGATAATCTACATCTGCTATGCATATCCTCTACGATATCGTATTTAATTTATATCTTTTATGTAATTTTCTCAGATATCGTACTTAAATAACATGTGTCATTTAAATTCAATCGTATCTAAAATACATCTGTTATGTATATTCTATACGATATCTTATTCAATTAACATCTGCCATTTATTTTCTGTACGATATCGCATTATGTTTATTATTTTACATCTTTTATTAATATTCTGACGTTATAGTGCCTAATCTACATCTGGAATGTATATTCTCTACGATATTGTATTTAAATCTACATTATTAGGTTTTGTATCTTCTTTACGCTATCGAATCATAATCTATTCAAATTACATCTGTTATAATATGTACTTCAAATAGAAATTAAAACTATATTTGGGTTTATTTACATGTTTATATCATTCTTCTTTCTTTAACTACCCGACAAAGATAATCGATTGGACGTAATAATAATTTCTAATAATTGATACAGCTGTGTTTGTCAATTCGGTTTCGTGTTCCGAGTTGACATGCATGATTACATTTATTTGTATTGTTTATCGAGTCCCTTTTCCATTTATTATTTCAATAGTAGAAACTGTATACATTAAAAACAATGAGAATTTTTAGTGTAAAAAGTTAAGAACTAATATTGAAAGTAAATGTTACCAATGGAGCTCTAATATCAACAAGAATAACGGCGAAAGGTCACGATTTATTTTGGTAATCAAACATTATGGAGGAATTCGTAAATATTTCTCCTACTAACATTGAGACGCTGTGACAGTTTTGACATCTCAATATTGATCATGGCAGCAGGTGATACGAACAGGGTTTTTGTCCCATTGTTTGGAACATGGACTACACTATAAATCTGTACCAACCAACTCGATTTCTTAGTATACAAGATTAGGAGTATACCAGTTATAATGTTTCTGAAACCAGATCCAGAAATATTGTACTGTTGGTCCTGCTGTCTATTGTTTTTTTATAAATAAAAACCACGAGACCAGGATCAATCAAAACGATTTATCGTGTAAGTTCTGACACCTCTCTACTTCAAGGTTTTATCTTCGTCGAAACAGAAAAATGGAAAGAAATGATGACTGACCGTTGCCGCAGGAGCAACATTATTTTCAGTAGCTTACCCCCGATTTCCTACTCTGCCCACGATGGCATGGATTCTACTCTCACTATTTAGCATCCGAATGTGAATATTTAAGTTCGGTTCAGTCAGTAGGGTTTGTCAATTCATTGCTGGTTAGTTCAATATTTAGGTGTTTGTTGGAATAACAAGTATTTTTCAACAACAACTATGATCAAGCTAATATTTAACAGTCCAACCTGTACACACGTTATGTTCATTTCATTCATTCCTAATGTAGGTTTACATTTATATTGTACCGTACTTTTCAATTTCAAATAAATTGAGCTTTACGCCCTATGAAAGTGTTTTACATCTTTTGAAATGATGTGCTGATGACCTTTTGTTCTTTGTTTGTATATGAAATAAATCAATTAAATATTGTTAAGAAACATAAGTGTTGATTGTGATCTGATGTTTTTTTTTGAGAAAATAAGAAGCTTGCGTCATATAGTACGATTTTCAGTTCTATTAGCATGCAAACCGAAACAAATCCGAAAAAGGAATGGACATAAAGAAACAACAAACTTGCTTTGGAAATTTGAAAGCATATAAGCAATCTATTTTCTGCATGTTAAATTTTTACCAGATTATAGATTGGCATTTAAAAAAAAAATCCTATTGACATACTTCCGGAAAAGACAACCGGAAAATCCCAATAAAATGTTTTTGTCTATGTGGAAAACAGTGCAAGATGTCACGTACAGCTCATTACCATATTATCATTTCCATTAAGTGAACTGACATAGGATTGACTTACATATCACAGAATTAGTTGTGAGTGTCGCTATACTGGCCATTCTATATATATATAGTCTTTTAAAACACCCGATATCATAAGCTTTATATCTTGAGACTGCTTTCTGCTCGAATGTTATCAGCTTATTATCAGATAATGTATAAATCCTTTTACGTCCAGAGAAATCATACACTTTCCTTTATACGTCACTTGCCTTCAACTTCTTCCCATTTTATCCTGGAGTAGGGTGATTTCAGATACAAATAGATTGCCAATATAGGGATCACAATCTGGTGAGCAAACGAGTTAAGCGCATAACTCTATGGTAAAGGGTTACTGATAGCTGAAAAGGTTCAAGAGTGAATCAATCTCTGCTTTACAATCCTTTGTTATGTGATATTAAAGTATCAAATTATTTTACTATCTACTCTTATATGCCATTTTAAGTAGTGGTCAGTGCTTCTATTAACATATACAAACAGTAGACCATACTCTGGAATTTAGATCAGAGTTAAGAGATGTCTGAATAACCCTTTATTTTTAAGCATTTTGACATACATGTAATTCGAATGAATGGTGGCAATGGATTAATCGAAACAACTGATCTCTACCAGAACATTAATTTTCGCTTTATGAACGGAGAATCTAACCAACAACTGGACATACGACAAAACAGCTAGCCATACCATCACTCTATATGACCATTGAATGATTAGGATTGAATGATGTGGATTAATCAAACTTCAAGAAGGAAAGTAAACGTTTATTTACTCAGAGTAGATTTGACACTATCAGCGATGCTGGTAGAATAATAATGAGGCCTGGACTATTGTTTAGAGGTGACGAGAGGAGAGAAATACTAGCCTTCAACTTCACCCTCACGGCTTTAGGATTAACAACCCCGTGTAAAACACTGAAGTTTTGTGGTCAGATCGTGAGGGAGAATAATCTTCCGTTGGTTGAACATTGTCTAGTTTTGTCGGTCAGTTCACACAATTTATTTTTGAAAAACTATACCACATCATTCTGTATATATTTTGTTCCGTATATAGATTTTTGAATATAAAGGTTGTGTTGTAGGGGTTTTGTAAACTGTACACGACTTACAAGCACTAACCGAGAAGATAAAACGTATACAACCACCGTCCACTGCCACCAAAACCTGCACCTCGTACCAGAGTACCGGGTAGCACTTATACATATTCGTCCAATCTTATACATAATTTTAAATCTTTCCTAGAGGATTGGACCTACGTTAGTTTTCTTTTTGCCATATAAATTGATGATAAGATAAACTTTGGTTTCCAGTATCTAAAAGTTTCAGTCCGCTAAGCACCACCACCAGCTTTTATCAAATATGGCGCAAATATTTTTGAGAAATGATTTTAGAAAATGTGACTGTATTCGTCATGCTATTTGAATGATGGGCTTGATTTACATGTCGGTTTTCCATTACAGTTAAGTCTAGAAGTTAAAATTCAAATCAGATGTAGGGCAGAACAAACATAGTAAACGTGTTAGTCTGATTGAAATAGATATCAAACAGGTTCAATGTTTGTTTGAAATCTGGAAACAAGGTGATATTTAACCACCCACCAAAATAACTTCAACAGTCGTTAGTTCATTGAATCAAAATTACAACCCCTAGCGATGTTGTTTGTCACAGGGAAAGGGTTGGTTGATAAATTCACTAGTCTCCAGGCAGAATCATACAATCAGTCAGACCAACCTACCAAATACAACCACTACCAATTATTACTTAGTCTACAATATTTCAGCTTTTGCTGGAAGCGACCGTCAACATGTTGTTTAACACTATACTTTATTTGCAAACGGCATAAGCTGGTAGCGGGCGTTAACATATCATCTACCAACAACTGCCCAGTCTGCGATATCAGCATTTGCTGGAAGCGAACATTAACTTGGCATCTTCTAACAATCACTTTATCATTAAATCCAAATGACAATCTCTATAGATATAGGTACACATAGGGGACGGAATACATCACTTCTCTTTATTTCAGTTCTTATTTGGATTGGAAACTTTAAAAAAAAATATACATATATCTTGAAATTACAATTCCATGCCAACATATCATTAAAAGTATCTTTTTGAAAAGCATTCTCCAATAGACTTCTCAAAACAATCCTATCTCAAATTTCTTAACAAGAACAGTATTCTGGTAGAGTGCTAGTTGACAGTTCCGATATCAGACCAAAAACACACAACAACGCATTAACCGAAATAAACTCATTCAGTTTTAGGGAGTGTACTTATCTTAAATATATCTATTTACATTGTCCAGTATTACACAAGAGAAACAAAGGGATCATGTTGGAAATAACCTTCTAAATGACAGTTCTGAAATGTCAATGGTAACATGTGGACTGGTGAACGCTATTTAATATTTTACATATTTAAAAGTTCCTGTTAAAACATGTAATTCTGCACCCATAGTTCTTAATTTATAACAGAATGGTCAACATCTGGTTGTTCTGTTTACGGTTTGGACAATTTTAATGCGATGTTAATCTTGTTTGGTATTGTGTATAGTAAAGCTTCTACCATAAACATATATAAATAATAACATTTCCATCTAATGACGTAAATAATGTAAATTCATGTTCATCCCTCACTAAAAAAAATAAAAAACAAAAAAGAAAGTTTAACCTCTGCATTTCAGTGGAGGAGGAAAAATACAAAACGGAAAGTTTAACCTGTGCGTTGTGTTGTTGGATTTTTAAGAGAAAAATTATACATCATTGCATTGCATCTGCGGGTCACTCAATATTTCCTGCATTTCAAAAGCATCTTTATAACCTTTTGGAAAATAGACTATGATGAAAGGAATGATTGAATAAATAAAGAATAAATAAAAAAGAATGTTGAACTGTTGAAATTGGAGTAATCTACTGGATTGTTTAAATGTCAGTTTTTTTTTAATGTCAGTCACCCCAGACTAACATTGTACTAACTTGTTATGTCATCTCTAAATATTGACGACGCCATGTACGACAGACACGACAGGTGACAGCATACACGCACACGATATATCGTGTCCAACTAGACAGTAAAGAATGATAATGCACCTACCTTTGTTTTTTATTGCGATGAGAAAATTTAGCCCGACAAATCTTTCCCTTCTGGCCGCATATTTTCAAACTCTTCGATTGGATGTCCTAGAGTCTTATCTTCAAACTCTATTTCTAGGATGTTCTATCGATAAGATCGTTCCGAGAATATGGTCCAGGTTTCACCTGAGAGAGACAGCTTTAATTTTCGGCTCTCTCCTCGTGAATTTTCTAGATACCCCTCTCCCAAGATAATGTTTTTAAGGACAGATGTGACAATGTGTTGGGATATATATATATAATTTCATAAGAGTGAATATCGTGCTATTGATCTAGAAATTACATTTTTTAAAATTGACAATCTCAAGACTGAATTCTGTATTTTGGTCAATTAACTTTGTTATCGTTGTAAGAATAAAACAGCACCTGACATGTCCACAACTGTCAAGCACGGAATCAAAGAGGATAAATAAATGTTTAACTATCAGATAATAGAGGCCAAATCGCTGTTTAAAGATCAACATTATGTAATATCATTGATAACTATTTGAATTTACTCTATTTAGATTCAACTAATCGCTTGACATATGACAGATAGATCAAACTAAACTAGGTCTATTTAAACATCCAAATCAAGTAGCGACCAATTTTCACATCATTTGTCCCGACTCGGTCCATTTTACCTGGTTTGTATTAAAGAGACTAATCCCAGTCATTATACCCTTATTAAATAATTATTACCTTTTCACAGCCCAACTTGTACTGGCCCTTTAATTGTCTCTCTGGGATTTGGTCAATTGGTCAAGTGTCGTACTTGATGTAGCAAACATAAAAAGATTGCAGTAATTGCGCAATGGTAGGAGGTTTTAGCTCGTAAACAACAACGTTGCGGCGACGTCGGGGTCCTACGGTTACAAATTAACGACCCTCGCTAATGAGTAAAACTGCGAATATGAAAGAAATAGAACGAATAAATTACAGTTTATAGAAATATAGGACATGTGAATTAAGGGGTTTGTAATTACCTCGGACAAAAAAAAAATGCAATTTTCCATAGAAATCGTGGGAAATGGTTGCAATTTTCCGTAAAAGCTTTAACTTTATCTAAACTAGATAAAATAAAGCTTTTAATAAATAAAATTATATTCCAAACTGACAGATATCTTAATTATCCAAAGGAGACAACGAAAGTTTCTTTATGATGCTAAAATAGCTAGGATATAAACTCAAAATTTCAGTTTTCAAAAGTCGAATTAATAAAAACTAGAATTGATGTAGGTATAAAGATTTGTACGTCTAATGAAAAGTAAACACCTTGAGACCAGGTGTTAATTATAACTTTCCAATCTTAACTCTTTATCTTTTATCTTCTATAGATCAAAGAGATGATAATAATTAACTGCCTTCACAGTATTAAAGGGAGATAATTTGTTTAATACAAAGATCAAGGGACATAATTCATCTATTTAATTCAGTTCAAGGTACAATTATTGTTATAAAAGATTACTCCAAAGCATCTTAATAAAACAATAGGGGACTTATTGATGAGTATTAGTAAGTATATTAGAAGATTATAGAGGATTATGAAGTTGGAGAAATTTAGTATTGAAATGATGGATTTTTGGATCTTTATTAGCTTAGACCTATATGAGTAGGCTAGTTGTAAAATTATTAGATTATTATGAGATTACTGTGAAATGTTAAAAGACATAAATGTGATAATTGAGATGCACGAAAGAATGACGAGAAGGTTAATAAGATACTATTGCACTTGTTCTGAAATACCTGCCTTTGTCTCTCAAGTCTTTAATGAATGATAAAGGATGACCATTTCCTGTGAAAATCGACTTGGTTTCCTGTTAAGGCTATAATTTGTTAAGGGTGTTAAAAGAGATGCTCTCCTATAGAAGCACTGGCCTTAGTCACAATTTGTAATAAGCATATATACGAATAAGCGAAGTTGTAATATATTTATTTAAGAAATTTCGAGATATTGCTCTCTCCTCTAATGAAAACAAATACATACTGGTTATTTCAATGAGTGATACAGGTACAATAGGAACTAGATCAGGGTTCCCTCTCATCTCGACCATTTATAGGTCAGTATCAAATTCCCCAGTAAAGGAAGGTGTTGTTTACTTTTCATGGTTCGCGTCATGTACTGGATTAAAACTAGTTCAATAGACAATACTGACCACGTGGTGCTCATACAACAGGTGGAAATTCGAACTCACATACACACAATTTTAATTAAATGCTTCATTCATTTCATTTCCTTTGTGACCCAAGGGCTAATCTTTCACCCCACTATTTCTTTAATTCATTTCTACAGGTTATAGAAAGGACAATGCGACAAAAGACAACCCTGTAGCAATCCTATTTGTTCGGGATTATTAGGTGTTAATAAGTAGTTCTCCTGCCTCAAGGGACCAGCAATATGGCCATGCTCCACCTGTATGACTGATAGCATGTAATATAAGACGAATTGAACATACAGGAAAATCGTACGGTGACTGAGGAGACTAAGTGCATAGAAAATTGCAGACATTTTATGAATCATTAGGGCTATCGTCTTCGAACTAAGCGAACAACTAGGCTTTTTACAGTCCAATTTTCCACAGCTCATATTATAAGAATAAACGATCTTAGACTTTTACATAACGAAACCCAATAACTTCTGAGTTTATTGCACGCAATGTTTCAACAATTTTCAATATCATCACCAGTTGAACATATTTTCTGATAATGATAATGTAAAATATTAAAACGTTGTTCTGCAATAAACTCAAGAGTAGTATATATCATCAAACAGTGTTCCGTTATTGAATGTGATATCTTCCCCTAAATGTCGCTTAATGTTTAATCTTGCAGATATTTCTTTAAGTTCTTATGTTTCAGATCACAAACAATTCAGCTGAAGAAAAAAAACACGATGTTTTTACTCTGCACTGATTAACATGTATAATTGAAAAAGAACAAAACATTGACGAGGTGTCCATATTTTTACGCTTTTAGAAGAATTAAACCAGAAACAACCCAACACACCCAGAAAGTTTTAAGACTAGCTTTAATCTAGAGGTCAGAAAGTACGGGTTAATGAAATCAAGACGTCTTGGTACCTTTATACTGTTGAACTAATGGACTTGTTGACTTACACCCTACAACATTTGGTAGTGTTTTGTTTTTTGAGAACTTGGTTCCCGGTATAATCCGCCTGGTAGTTCTAGCTGGAAAGGTTGTTTTGTTATCTTATACTTAATATATTATAATTAAATGATAATATGTGATTATGTTCTGTATTAGGATATGCAACATTAATAGCCATTTACTCACAATGATATTATATAATTATATTGACCTTTGCCAAATGAATATTATTTAGTTATTACACCATTATTTAATAGGATACCGAATGAAACGCAGTCATTGGGATTTATGGAAGAAGAAAAGGACACAAATCTGACATTTTAATGTTTAGTAACGCGCCTCCTAAAGATGCTTGGATTTGTCACATTGTTTGATAGTATCGTGGGAAGTGGGCTAAAGCTTTTCTGTAAAAGGCAATATATCTGTGCTCTATCCTGTGTCTTATTGCATATTGTTTTAAGATGATGTTAATTGAGTGCAGACAGAAGGCAGATAAGAGATGCAAGTCATCTATCTCATTAGTATCTAAAGTTGTTAAGTATAATTATTATAATGGAAGGGAGGTAACTGTTACTTTAACTTTAAATAATCAGACTACATTAAATAAGTCTACATGACCATTTCGATGTGACATCTGATTTAATGTTCCCATTAAACACTGTTCAGTTAACATAAAATCAAATTTTCACACTGTTGGAGCTTTCATCGTTACTCCAGTACGGTAAAGATAAAGAAAAATGAGTCTTATTTCCTTTACTTTAAACAATAAGAAAAATTAATTGTAGTCTGACATCAAACGTTAAGTGCAGTCACTTCCCTTTGCCCAATGGCTGCCTCCAGTGAAATGATTAATTGCTAAAAGAGAAAAACTAATCAAGTAAGAGACTAATAGACAGAATCAATAATATAAAACGTGAGTAGGAGAACAGATGGCTCTATTTACATTTTCTAGTAATTACCGTGCCTAGTCAATCCTTAAAATCTTTTACTAGACTTTCCTGTCCTAACATTCTTAAAATGATATCTGTAGTAAGTCTTTTACATTAAATGGATGGATATGGAGTTTTACGTCCTATTTGAATGTACAAAATGTAAGTCTTAGGACTGTGTTTGATCTACGCCAATAGCTTATTGACTTCATTCCTTGGCACTCAAGAGAGTCTACAAGTCTTTGTATTATAACCCCTGCCTGTGCATAAAAACATTTCTTAGAAAGATGACACTGAATCCATAGTCCAAATCCGAAATCGACAACTCTTTAAAGACAAGTGGAACTGAATTTATGACACCCACTGTCTTAGAGAGACAATTAACCTCCCTATCAAATGAATTAAATACTAAATATTGAAGCAGATGTTTGTTGACTTTATTTTAAACCAAGCAGTTTTAGTCTGATGCAATAAGAAGGTATGCTAATGTAAATACATTTGTTTATTTAATAATCTGTAATATAATATGAAGGTTACTGTTCTAGTTACATTATTTTATTAGTGGCCCCTATGAGTAGTGAGTAGATAATCAGTAAGACTCTATAATATATTTGAAATCTTGACCTGTATGAGGCAAAGTAAGTTTTTTAAGATGCAGTGATTTTAACAGTGTTAAATCTAATCTTTAAATGACATTTAGAAGTAGATGGAATATTAAATAATAACACTATTATGGATATACTACTTCTCTTGAATTAAGGCAACGTTTCAATTCATTATTGCTTGATAACGATTCCTGCATGTGACTTGAAACGTTGCCTTAATTAAAATAGTATATCCATTAGTGTTAAATTATGTTGTAAGATTTTGTCACAGTAGGAAGAAGGTTTTATCAATTTAATACATGACTTTATAAGGAAAAGAAGATGCTATCATGTTCCTGGGCCATATCCTGATATTGTTGATTATTGATCTGATCTGATTGGTATTCTACTCAGTTTCTTTATCAATTAATATAACTATATCATAAATTAGTTCTATAGAACTTCATTAGGAATCAGTGTCCTGAATAATATATTACTATTGGACATCTTACTGGTAGGTATTCTTTATCTTGACTAGTAGATCTACTCTTTTGTCGTAATGTCATATCTGTTAGGAATTATCTAATTATATTTCATGAGTTAAGAGGACCTTTTCATTTGAAATTGAATGTTGTAAAGTCTAATTTAAAGGTAAGGGCTTTATCATCTTATAAATTACATTTAAAGACATTTAGAATTTGGAATTTATTTACATATTTAAATCAGTCATAAGTTGTAATCATTAGAAATCATCTGTAATCAATAGTAATCAGTTGTAAGAAGTTATAATCAGCAGTTAGAAGTTGTAACCAGCAGTAAGAAGCTGTAAGAAGCTGTAATCAGCTGTAAGAAGTTGTAATCACTAATGATCAGATGTAATCACTAATAATCAGATGTGTGTTGTACATTAGAAATCAAAAGTGATAAATTAGTAGTAATCAGCTGAAATAACTAACAATCTGCTGTATTTACTAGTAATCAGTGGTTATATATATTATACATGTATGTTTTTTATTCCTTCCTTGCAGGCAGTGTTGACCTGAATCTGAAACTGTAAAATGTCTAACAATGGAGAAGGAAATAAGCTATGGGGAGGGAGATTCACAGGGAAGACAGACCCTATTATGGAAGAGTTTAATGCATCTATAAGCTATGATAAGAAAATGTGGAAAGCTGATATCAGGGGCAGCCAAGCCTATGTGAAAGGTAAGTAGTTATGTTGATAATATGTTTCCTATGATGAACAAAGGACATTAGGAAATGATTAATGCTGATCTAGAAGCCCACTGTTTGTTGTCTGAAGAAGTTTTGAATTTTCCACATGGTGGAAATTGTTAACATTTCATTAATCAAGCTGGTTAAAATGAAGAAGTACATTTATGTATGATTTAAAGGGCACAATTGTAAAATAAAATTAGGTAGCTTATTGTTATAGTATCTTTAAATGACTTTGTAGCTATAGAGAAAGTGGGGCTTGTTACCAGTGAAGAAAGGGACTCTATTTATAATGGTCTAGAGAAAATAGAGAAGGAATGGGAGAATAATGAATTTATTATAAAATCTGGTGATGAGGATATCCATACAGGTAATATTATAGAGATATTAAAATAATCTTAAAACAGGTTACTCAGTATTTCATGCAGTGCGATCTTCAGACAGCCCATCTCCCTACTTAAGTTTAAAAGTATTCTAAAAGACAAAAGAAATATGTATTGGTGTATCATTATATATACTGTAAGGCTAGAAATTAATGCGTCAACAAATTAATGCGACATGGGGTATAGAGACTAAAATGCGAGTACAAATTAATGCGATCCGCGATAGCTGTCGCATTTTTTAATATCATTAAAAAGAAAATGGCTTGAAGACATTAACAATGATCAAGATTTTATCCTTAAATAGTCAAGTGTGAAAATCTTTTGTTTTTAAAGTCGTTGATTACTAATCAGCTTCAGATTTAGAGATAATTACCTAATTACTTAATCCCGCCCGGTCTTAATTTAAATACTTGACTCATTCTACCTTTTGTCTATCATTTGATTTTATTTTCCTTTTAATTCACTTGGAAATATGTATATAAAAATGCGGATACAAATTAATGCGATCGGGGATAGGTCGCATTTAACGCATTAATTTCTATCTCGCAATAATTTGTAGCCTTACAGTATATTTTATGGGCACTGTAACACAAGTTTCCTAACATTTCGACAACCAGAACCTTCCTCATTAGAATAAGATTACAACAATTAGATCGTTTACATTACAATACCTTTTTTGATGTTCATGTGCATTTGGTCCTTCCTTCATAATATTTTTATTCCACCTTTTATTGTTTATTTATTACTGCTTAAAATTACTATGATTTTTATTATTGTTAAAGATTGCCAAAATAAAGTAGAAAAAAAAATATTTTCCATCATGGTTATTTTCCAGCCAATGAAAGGAGATTGAAGGAACTGATAGGAAGTGCTAGTGGTAAATTACATACAGGACGCAGTAGAAATGACCAGGTTGCTACAGACATGAGACTGTGGCTGAAGGATGCCCTAAAATCTTTAACAGGTTTGGTGTCTGATTTCATGAAAGTAATTTTAAACCGTGCTAATGTAGAAATAGATGTTCTAATGCCTGGATATACACACCTTCAGAGAGCTCAACCAATCAGATGGAGCCATTGGTTGCTAAGTTATGCCTGGATGTTGCAGCGAGACCTAGAGAGGTATGATGAGCTTGCCAAGCGTACTGCTGTTCTACCTCTAGGCAGTGGTGCACTGGCTGGTAATCCTTTCGGAGTGGATCGTGAATTTCTCGCTAAAGAGCTTGATATGTTGAATGTTTCTGGAAACAGTCTAGATGCTGTTAGTGATAGAGATTTTATCGTGGAGTTTTTATTCGTGTCTTCCTTGCTCAGCACCCATTTGAGTCGCTGGGCTGAAGATCTGATTCTTTATTGCACCAAGGAATTCAATTTTGTGAACCTCTCTGATGCTTACAGCACAGGAAGTAGTTTGATGCCACAGAAGAAGAATGCAGACAGCTTTTGGAGTTGATCCGTGGAAAGTCTGGGAGAATGTTTGGAAACTGTTCTGGGTTTATGATGACCTTGAAAGGAGTTCCAAGTACATATAATAAGGATTTTCAAGAGGACAAAACAGCCATGTTTGATACCTATGAAACCTTATCAGGAATTCTAAAAGTAGCAACAGGAGTACTTTCAACTCTTACAATTCACCCAGAATCAATGAGAGCTGCTCTTAGTCCCGACATGTTGGCCACTGATCTAGCATATTATTTGGTAAGGAAGGGAGTTCCTTTCAGAGAGGCTCATGGGCTAGCTGGAGGGTGTGTTGCTCTAGCTGAAAAGAAGGGATGTGCAATGTCTGACTTGAGTATGGTTGATTTTAAATCGATTCATGCCCTGTTTGATTCAGATGTAACCCAAGTTTGGAACTATGAGAATTCTGTAGACCAGTATAATGCTATTGGAGGGACAGGCAAACAGAGTGTTGTACAGCAGATAGAGAAGCTGGAGAAATGGATTTCAAATAGAGGTTAACTTAGCTTCAAGTGATGTATTATAATTCTCTGCTTTCCAGCTGCAAGCCACCCGGTTTTCAGTTAAGATGAAATTGCAGGAATCACGGATTTTGGCTGAAAATTGGAATGGTGCAAATCGATCCTATTAGTGTCTTCAATACACAAAAATTTGTTTAGTTCTTTACAATCTCTTTCAAGTTGGCATGGCATGCAGCTGGAATGTGTCAATTGGATAAAATGTTTAATTTTATGGATAAAATTTCATTTTTTGGATATTTGAAGCATTTTAATGATGAATCCATTACTCCTAAGTATATTTGCCATTGGCTCTCCATATTTTGGACCAATGCTTGAGATGAAATGTGCAATATGATTGATTGTATTGTTTAATGTTATTCTTGTCACTGATAGATATCTATATAATTATGTTTTTAATTTTAAATGATATAGATATTAAAATTCCTGTTATGTCCTTCCATTTGCTCAGATTATTTTATTAATAAATGCCAAAGCTTGTGTATACTACCAAAAATCCCATAATTTTTATTGCCTCCTGCTTAGTTTTTTTTTCTTTTGCATCAAATTATGTTGAATTCTGTTTAAGAATACAAGGCGGTACTTCAGAAATTCATTGATATATTATGTGGGCCCAGAGAAAAACAGTGATATACATATCCAAAGAGGCCACCTTCATTCAGCGACCGTTTTTGAATATTCCCTTGAGTGGTCTCTGAATGCAGGTTCTACTGGATATATATCTATGAATTTTTTTAACTACTGTACTATGTTGTTTAAGTAGAATTAATTGTAGTTTTTTGGCTGTTTGTATTAAATTTGTTGATGTGTAATTGTTAAACAATTCCCTATATAAGTATTAAAATAAGTTTTGGTTTTAATCTTGCTTAAAATATTTCTGAAGTTGAGAGGGGGTTTAAGAGCCATTGAGACCACAGGTATGTAATATAGGAATAGAGTTGTATTTTCAGACTGCAGTCAAAAGAGATTCAATGCTTTGAGATTTCTAGAGTATATGAGAGCATCTCACCAATATGAGGTTAATCCGTTCTTCATTAGAGGAAAACAAAAACAAAATTGAATGATTTGGTAACTTTATATATTAAATTCAATCAGTATAAGAGAAAATATGATTTTTTTATACAAAATTCAACCAAACCCTATATTACAGCAGGAAAGAAGCTAGTGATGGGTGGGTGATATAACACAGCATCAGTCAGTCTTTAGGTAGGTTTGTATAACCAACTTATCTAGTTAATACATTCACATTTAGTTTTTTTCCCCAAAATTCTCAAAATCTCATAAATGGTATCATTTAATTAAATATCTAAGGTAAATTTAAAAAGATTTTTGAGAAATAGGAAGCTGAAATTCACTAAAAGACATTGTAAATAGCACAGCTATAAACAATACAAGATGTGTCTTTACAATCATTATGAGCTTTATTCTGGAAAATAGAACTCTTCAAAAATATTGCATCTGATTAGACAATGAAAAAAAAGTAGGGATTTTTAACCCATTTTTACCAATCAGATTACAGTACTTCTTCTAGCTCCATTCAAGAATAATGCTTCATTTCAAACTTAAGTATTCAAATGACAAAAAATAATATTTTTGGGTGTGAAATTTTTTCATTAAAAAAATTTAAGAATTTAAGTATAAAAATATGTGCATACAAATTTTAACAGTGTATAATACATATTTATAGTAAATTTATCATCTATTTTGGCATTTTAACATCTGTTATTGACTCTTATTAATTTCTGAATTTTGTACCATCAAATATTGAGCATAATACAAAATTTATGAAGCACAACCAATCACAATTTCATAATTAAACTATGTTAAACTCTGTGAGATTAGTATACAGTTAATACTGCAAGCCACATAACTATAGTTGGTCAATGATTTCTGAGTACATTTGAGGATGTAAAAATAAAACCAATTGTTAACAGTACATGTATTTTATTTTCACTGTGTTGTGAACTTAGCAATTCTAACCATAAGTCTTTTATAATTACAACATGACTAAACTTCACAATCCATTCAATACATTTAACACAGAAATTATCTGAATTGGTCGAAATGTATACAGATATCATTGACTGAATAAAATTTCTATGTTTTTTGCATTTTCAAAAGAGATTTTGCAATGATATGAAACAGGCAAAAAGCATATTTGAACAAAAGTAAGAGACCATGAATCATAATACAAAGACTGGTAAGTCAAGACTTAATAGGCCAATTAGATTATTTAAATTTTTTAATTACCATCAATACAATTTTTTGAGAAAAATGATTCAGAAAAACTAACTGAATTAAAAAGAAAAAAAAAAATAGAATAGAAAAAAAGGTAATTTATGTGAACACAATACAAACTGAATACCTTTATGTGGCTTGAGAAAGTAGAAAAGATATAAAATTGAGATATTTATGAAAAATCTGCATATATGATAATTGTGGTGCAAATTAAAAATATACAATTTACAAGGCTGAAAATTACCTGACAGTCATCAACTGATCACCTCAAATATTGTAATAAACTGAGTTGATTTTTAATGTCATTTAGATAGTGGTGTTGCAAAATATTTTCGTTATTGGGATAACACTTTCTTGGTATAGCACAGATTCTAGTATGTAGTATGTATTGCTGGCAATTAGGTGCCTGACTCTGAGATCGCTGGTTCGAAACCCGTTTGGGTCTCAGCCAATTTTCAGCACTAGAATCTGTGCTATACCAAGAAAGTGTTATCCCAATAACGAAAATATTGTTGTAATAAACTCTTCCACACATGCATTATCTTCTTTCAAAATACTGTGTTCAGAACAGTTCATTTACTAATCTAAGGAGGTTTAAGACAGTCAAATTACTTTCAGCCTAAAGAATATAAACAAAGGAAGTAACACAAAAATCTTAGGATATATTTTATATTTAATTGAGGTCAGTATTTGAAAGTTAACAAAATTTTGCATGTCTGTTGATGGTTGAGTTTCTGTGGGGTTATAAGACAATTTGATACTAGGTCAAACCCATACAACATGTCTAATTTTTATCCAGCTTGAGGTATGTGATTTTGGTGAGTCTAAATATCATCAAGTTCATCAATATTAGGACAGGTGCTTCAAAATGGTGGCCCAGTGTCCACCTCTCCGAAAGCCATCAATAGTCATTGAAAGGAAGATAACTGAAAATGAGGTACTGACAAGCTAACAATTTTGAAAATTTTCTTAAAATATTACAATTTGAATATTCGCCATTTCTTAAATAATGTTTATCATGTGATCAAGTAAGAATGAATTTAGAATTAACTTTATATACTTGATCAAAATTGATTTAAAACTATGTTTTAATAACCAATCAGATTACTCAATTTCCAAAAATCCTGATTTGAACTTAGTTCAGTTTTTTTATGACTTGGGGTACACTCAATTAAAAGAGTTTTACTGGCCAATTAAAATCTAGTTTTATATTTTTCATGGAAGGGGTTGTCTTCGATCAGAAGTTTTGCAGTTTCAACAATCCATTATAAAAGGACATGTGGCTTAATTCCATATTTTTACAAGTAGTGGCTTGATGAAAACAATTTTTTTTATCAATCGAATTTTGAATTACAAAAAAAAAATTTTGAGACACTCTAATAAAATACAACACCTCTTTCAAAATAATTGATGAAAGTTTTCTATGACGTCCAAAATCCCAAATACTGAAACAAAATTCCTATGAATTCTAACAGGTAAAATAGCCACGTTAATAAAAATATTGAATTATCCACAGGTTCCATTTGAGGTTAGTATTTATATATATATATATACAGGAACAGATACAAGTCTACTGTTCAGGTAGAAAAAATAGGGTAAATATATTATATTATTAGTATACAATTTTCAAGTTGGAGTGAAGGGTATTTTACAATGTGCTTTTTATATTTACAATTTGAGTTTATATACAATTACATATAAATAATATGAAAATTGGTGTCTGTAATTTACAAACTTCCATTCAATTTACATGATATATTTCTATCTCTATATTAAAACATATTAAAAATGTAATTCACAATGTCGTCAACCAAAACGAATTATTGACTCATGGCAGGATTGAGTGTGTAGTAAATTAAACAAGGCGCAATGTTTCTGTGAGTAAAGCATTTTCATTAAAGATGAAGCACAGAATAGTAACAGTAATTACAATTTAAAAGTTTAAAAGTAATCAGATAACACATGGTTTGGATTGATATTTGTCAGGAGTTTTCAGTATTTAAAAATTATCTCATTAGTGCATCCAAATGAATTCAGCAATGATATGTTTATCAACGACATGTGAATTACATAGAACATAGAAGTGATAAAATTAAACAACTAAGTTCAAACAATGCAACAAGTAGTTAGTGAGGTATAGCACTACATCATACATGAAATCAGTCGTAATACAATAAGTCATTAACTTCAATGACATACTTAATTATTCCCTTTTATAATTTATTTCATTGTAACTTTATTTCTATACTTGACGCAAATTGAAGCCATTAACTTTTAAACTGGTTCCATGGTAACAACCCTGGTTAATAAAGTGTCATACATCACTAATAGCAACATGATTTTTTAGCCCATGCTAGTGTGCATAGTTGTAAAATGACAGATTACTATGGTAACCCATGAAAAATAAACTTGAAGCAATTATATAAAATTTGTGCCATCCAACATTAGGGAAAATATTTCACAAATCCTATATGCAAAGTGGTATGAGCGTTGTTGAAAAATATGAAAAAAACTCCTGTATCTAATACAAAGGTACAAAATATGAAAAACTTGTAATTAGAAGGTTTTCGGCAAGATAGTAATAAGGTACTTGTGAAGGGATGATTTTATTTTTCTCATCAAAATTTAGATGGAAGAAAAGTGTTGTCCAAAATATGTTGTGCAGATAGTCAATTTTGAGCTGTTAGCCTTAATTTCAAGCTTAACATTAAAGGTTTGTTGAGCTCCATCTTATGTTTGTAAAATAACTGTTGCTGAGGCTTAATAAAGTGTTGCCAGCCATCATACCCTTAGTTCAAATTGAGCTCTTTTAATTCACATGTACACAAGGTGAATTCTGTGCATGTGTAGGAGAGTCCACACAAGACTGAGGGATGTTAGGGTAATGATTTTTAAAGCAGGCACTTCGCAATTGAAACATTTTAGGTAAATTTTTAGAATTTTATGTCATTTGCCATTATAGCACTAGTAGGATAAAGGAAATCAAATAATATTCTGCTCTAGTCTGTAGACTTTAGATGCACCTATAGCAAAAGCTGATAAGATAAAAGAACCCTGGAAGGAAATAAGGTAAAAGAATGCACGTAGTCTTTAGTTCTTACGCAGTAACACAATTATGTTAAGAGAGAAACTTAACTGAATCTCTCAAGAACAATATAAACAAGACAAACAACTTCAGATTTCAAGCATAAATGATGTAAATAAAATAATTAAAACAAAAATGAGATAGAATTATGGGTCATGAACTAAGATATATGTGCACATACTGGTCTGTTTGAAAACAAAAACATAAGCACTCCACTTAGATCAAAGGTGGAATAAACAAGAATTAAAACAATGCCATCTGGACATGTATTTTCAAAATGATCCATGCACTGGGATATCCCATAAACAGTGTCCAAGGAAATACCAGTACCCTATCCTTTGAAAACATGCAGACACTTTTTGATTCTTATATTTTTTAAGCTACCGGTACCTTTTAACAAAGTGAACTACTTGTTTTTATGTTTTGTATATTACCCAGATATATATACATATCTTTACATAACACAAACTAAAGACAAAACAAAAATTAATTCTTAACAAAAACAAATGATGGCATAAAATGATAAATATATATTGTTTAATAATCTTACTTAATAAAAACAATATTTTACAGTTCTTTCAAGACCATATAATTTGGAATCTAATTCAATATCTGTTTTTGTTTTTTGAAAACTCAATTAGATAATTTGTGTTTGTAGCCTACCTAGAATCATGACACAAAATGTAATAATAACATCAGGTATAAATTAGAAAATTAGATCTAAGTTTTAAAGAGCAATATTAATGATTTCTAAATAAACATAATTAATCATTGCAAAATATATAAAAGAAATCATAACAAAACAATAACATAAAATATTAAATCATAAATCATCAACAAAAAACATAACTTTTCTGACTAACAGAACAGCTTGCACTTTTAGAGCGAGCATAATTTCAATAACTGTTTCTTAAATAATTTCCTTAATAATTTATCGAAAATGATGAACTTAAAAAAACTGTTGAACTTTGACTATCCACAATTGTTCCATTTCATTCTGTTTCATTTCCAGTAAGGTCAAGGGAGGTAAGTTACATCCAACCAGGAAGTAGTCTCTATTACAGAGTCCTTTATTTAAGTCTTTTATGTCACAGCAAGTCAACAATCTCCAATGCATCCTGATTAGAAGAGTAAAAAAATTTAATTTTCCATACGAAAGATCAACCTTTCTGCCATTATATTAAAAAATCCTTCCCATTAAATATATAATGAAC
The DNA here is from genome assembly GCA_030562195.1 of Nipponacmea schrenckii. Classification (NCBI taxonomy): domain Eukaryota; kingdom Metazoa; phylum Mollusca; class Gastropoda; family Lottiidae; genus Nipponacmea; species Nipponacmea schrenckii. Next base: position 12,899,546 of record CM060203.1, read on the forward strand.
ACATTTTGTCGACAAATGTAAACAAAAGGGAAGGTAGTTGATAAATAATATCTAAATGGTGCTGAAATGGACAGTAAATAGTTATCCCCCCTATCTAGCTTACTCTTCTTTTAAGAAGTCCTCATTGTTCTGCTATGAAGGGGGCGTGGTCGAAGGACTATCCATAGTTTGTTTAAGCACTGAATATACACTATCCACTCGTGCAAGTCCCTCGAAAAATGGTATTAAGTCCAAAAGTTCAGAATCCGTCATGTCATCAAACCAAGAAGCGACTGGTACCTACAAAAAAAACAGAACACTGTAGACTGAATACAACAAAAAAGAATAATTGATACAAATATTCATTAAATCTATTATTCATTACCTTTTGTAAACAGATATATAAGGGTTATCAACCTGAAGGGTGAAATATCTATTAAAGATCAAAGAAAATGAAATAAAATCTTGTTAACATCCTACAGTTCTAAACACTTTTGTATGAATCGGGAAGGGCAATGCCAGGCAGTGGGTAATGACGAAAATTCCAACAATAGATTGATCTTTAACATGTCAGTCATTCTACATCAATGATAAGGGAAAATTGGGTTGAAAAAACCAAAGGTATTAACAGGGATTTGAACTTTTAGGTCATTAAGAAAAACCTCTAACTTTCTAATTACAAGGTATCATATCAATCTTTGCCAGGAGAAAACAATAGGAGATTCTGATATTCTTGAAGTCCAATGATGTTATCTCAATCCAAGCCAGGACTGATTCTGTCAAACCAGTAACACACTTAAACTACAGTGGTTCCTACTTTCTAGGTGAATAATCTTCTAAGCCCACAGCTGGTGTGAACAATTAAGAATAAAGCAATTTGTCTACAGAAGTTAAAGGGACAAATTCACCATTTTCAAGGGTTGATTTGGGTCTTGACTATATGTAATTAGTATTTAGAAGCACTTAAATTGCATAATTCTTTCAAAAATACCTCAAACTAGGGATTTTATTCGCTATTTCGATATGTTTCTGAGATGAAGGTGTGATTGGTAAAACGAATGAATGCATCTGTCCTGTTAAGAATGAAAACTATACTTACAGCGTTGTCTGGATGGAAGATGTAAGATGCAGGGGAATTATCTACAATTACCACTTGATTTAAATTTCTACCTAACCGACTTAAATCCTGTAATAATTAACACATAGTTACAATCATTACTAATTATCAAACATATTATATATATTAATCATTTTGCACTGACTTCAGGCAGTGCTTAACATAGAAAAAAAATGACAATTTTATTACAAGAGCTTCAATATGGTGTAATTATACATGGTTATTCAGGTAAGGGTCAACAAACCTTCCATTATTCAATGTGATACTGTCACAGTGACAGTCATGTTTCATTGTTTATCTATATTGTGACGCTGTCACAGTGACAGTCATGTTTCATTGTTTATCTATATTGTGACGCTGTCACAGTGACAGTCATGTTTCATTGTTTATCTATATTGTGACGCTGTCACAGTGACAGTCATGTTTCATTGTTTATCTGTATTGTGACACTGTCAAAGTGACAGTCATGTTTCATTGTTTATCTATATTGTGACGCTGTTACAGTGACAGTCATGTTTCATTGTTTATCTGTATTGTGACACTGTCAAAGTGACAGTCATGTTTCATTGTTTATCTGTATTGTGACACTGTCACTGTTACAGTCATGCTTCATTCTTTATCTGTATTGTGACCCTGTCACAGTGACAGTCATGTTTCATTGTTTTTCTGTATTGAGACCCTTTCACTGTGACAGTCATGCTTCACTCTTTATCTGTATTGTGACGCTATAACCGTGACAGTCATGTTTCATAGTTTATCTGTATTGTGATACTCTCACAGTGACAGTCATGTTTCATTGTTTATCTATATTGTGACCCTGTCACAATGACAGTCCTGTTTCATTGTTTATCTATATTGTGACACTATAACCGTGACAGATATATTTCATTGTTTATCTGTATTTTGACGCTGTCACAGTGACAGTCATGTTTTGTGTACATTAGAATACAAATATCTTGACTACAGTTAAATATTAAGGTGCAGAAAAGTCAAATGAAAGTAGGTCATTAGGTCACTGTATGTCAATATATCTGAAGAGAGCAATTTCATTTCATATTTGTTATAAATCAATATATCTTGAGATAAGCTTATGGCCACATAAAGGACCCGGGGCCTTATTCAACAAAAACTTACTTTAAAAAAATTCAAATTTTAAAAAATACGGTAAATTGATTGGACAACAAAACTAAAATCAAAATCAAATTTAGTGATTGATCAAACAGAAGACTGTAAGACTAAAATCATCTGAAGTTTTTTTATATAAGCTGACCTATCTCTTAAGATAATTCAGTCAACTTTTGACCAGACATTTTTCAATAAAATTAATTCTTTTCTTAGTAAAAGACAAGCTGAATCCTTGAGTCTGTCAAGTGTCAACTAGAGTTTGGGGACTTAAGATTGATTTTTTCTAAGAAATGATGGACTCAAATATCAGTCAAAGACATATGATCTTGAAACAAAATTCCTGGCAATTCCCTTCATCTTCACATAAATCACGAATTTCAACGAATAGTTGAAATGTAATTTATAGGTACAAGTATTCATTCCTAATAACCTTTCACGGCATATTAGAAATGGTTTCCAATATAAATTACATTTTTTTCTTTATTCATATTTCTTTTTTTGTGTTAAAGTGAATACATTGTTTGTAATTGATCTCATTAATGTCTCTTAATAAACTTATTAATATTGTTAACAGTCTATATGGCTGTAGTCTAGCATGTAAGGTCTATGTATAAAGTATTGACATTTCTAGGGACTATGTTCATCATTCCAATTTCTATAATTGACATCTTGACTAGATGATGTCCTGGCCAGTAAATCAACCACTTAGCTTTAATTTGGACATTAGACAAAGACAATAATGATTAAAGTCTTATGCAACTTTTAACATATCTGTGCCTTCAACCTGGCAAATAAGTATGAATATCTGGTAAGATAAGGAAGCAATAGCATCAAATTGAGGGCTCAGAGCAAAAATATCTTAAGAACCAAGCATTGAGTAAAGTCTTACCTTAACATAATTACCCCTATGAAAGACACAAGATTCCCTGAAAAGTCGGGCCCCAAAACATCCCCACTTATCAAGTAGGTCAGCTACTGGGTCTGCATACTGAAATAAAAAATAACAACACTTTATATCTAATAACAACACTTTTTCCTGGTAAACTACCAAACAATAAATATTAAATAACACCCAAAACACGGAAGTTGATCAACTCTGTAATGTTTTTAACAAGTTTTCAAACACACTATATGACTATATAAAACTTGGATACAATTTGCGACTGTTAAACTCAAACATAAACTTCATTTCAGACATTTCTTTTAAGGAAACTGAAGATCTATAAATGCTATGAAATTCTGTTGAAAAATCACAAGAAATGTGGATAACAGATTTGATTCAAAATTAATCCAACTGTCAGATATAACAGCAGTGCTTTGAGGAACTTAAAGAAAAGATTCAAGTTCCTTTCTATCAGAACTTTGACTCACAGCCTTCACTTAGTAACAAGACAATGTTAATAAGATTGATAAAGTTAACTGACCTTTGCTAAACTAGCTGTAAATAATACACACTCGAATAATTCTCCCATCCTCTGTAGAAATTCATCTACATAAGGCCTCTTTAACACATAAACCTACAGAATAAAAATTGTTATATTAAGCATGATTTTGTTAAAGTAATTAAACAGGATCTTGGCCCGAGGACCACAAAATATTTCTCATGCTCAACTTCCTTTTTACTTAAATTAATAATGCCTTCCAAACAAAGAAATAGTAATTTTCCAGAATTTAGTGATAATGCCAATATTGAGCCTTAATAAATAGATTGATACATGTATATCAGCTATACACCTGGAGGCTTATTTTTGATTGGAAAAAAAAATACAAAATCTAAAATTTATTTATATTTTTTTTTAATAGGATGACTGGCACACTGAAATCATCTTAAGTTATCGAGATTAAGGCCCCTGTAATATCTGCTTCAAATTTGAGTAAAATCTCAGCATAAAAAGGAAGAATAAAAGAAAGTTTGTGGTCATTGTGTCAGAATTCTATTCAGGTTATATTTTTGTGAATCTGTCATCATTAACTAATTCAAATATATAAAGAGTAGGCTAATACCGCTGGATTTTCCCCTTTGCACACTTTATGGCGTTACCTGTCTCCACTAGCTCACTAAGTCAGAAAAGTAGGTCATTAAACCCATTTTATAAATGCAGATCTCTTTTGCACTCAGAAATCAATTATATCCTCATTTATTATGCAGTACTGATTTAATAAGTCCCCTTAATATGACTTTGTTCAGGCATTGATTAAATTACTTGGTTTATTATAAAGTAAGAGTTGAAAGAAACCAGACTAAAATAGAAAGTGTAATGCACAATCAGGTGCACAGTGAACTTTCCAATATAACTGCCATTCTTACCTGATGTACAGTTCCATCAATTTCTACTGGAACTATAAAATCAGCATTGCTAATTGGCTGTAAATACAATAATTAAATGTTGAAGACTTTCCTGATAGATCAAGTGATAATTAACAGGTTGAACATGTCAAATTTGAATGCTGGGAAATTTCACTTTCAATCATCTTAGATAAACAAGATAGTCTTATTCTTATGGAATATCTTAAGCCACTTTCAACAAAATTTCTCAACTTTAGATCTTTCTGCTGGCCAGAATACCTGATGAGGCCAGAGCCTATACAACCTGGAAGCATCATTCTTTAAAATATATGAAATTATAGCAAAAACTGCTGAGGAATAGTTAGCTCATTTTTATTTAAGAAAAATACTTTTGTTCTTTTAAACAAATGAGATTTACCCTAATATTTATCAAGCCTTACCTTAAAAGAACTATGTACAAGAGTTTCATCTAAGTCTATCACCACACATTTTTTATGCATATCAGTGTGGCGGACTGAGGGCAGTAAATATTTTTCACCAATCTGAAATATAATATTCACAAATATTCAATTTTGTTTTTTTATTGTAAACCATTTGGATATCATCATGACTGGTTAACTTTTAATGTACCTACAGGTCAGCGAATAAAATTAGAAGGTTCGCCTTGAAAAATTATGAGATTGGTGAAAAATCTGGATGATAGTAACTAATATCCTAATATTAACCAAGCCATAATAACAATATTGAAAATATCATTTAATGGAGGCAACTGTACTAGATTATCAAGTTAATTGGGATTTATAATTAATAGGTATAATGCTGCATAATAACCATAACCAACAAAACGTCTTCATAAAATGTGTGAAAAAATAAAGAGGTTTTCATAAAATGATGAGTTTTTTTTGCTATGGGCTTTAATAGTTGACACCCAGTGTCATTTATGGTAGTACAATTCTATTTGTATAAAATATTATGTTCTCTGAATGTGTATAGCATAATAATGCATATGAGGAAGAGATTCAATTATTTATTGCTCTTCAACATAGAAGACTGAACTAGGTTACATTGTATATCATATTACTTTTAACATCAGTCATATAAGGGGAATTTAATAACACAATTTTATGGCAACTTTTGTGTTATACTGTACACGTGTCATCATAATTTCACCCAGTAATGTAAATTGTTGAAACGTTGTGTGCAATAAAACTCAGGAGTTGTGCATGAACACATTTATCTATTATTTAATGTTGAGTCTGCCTTCAAATGTCACTTAAGGATAAGTATATTGATTGTAAGACATGTGACATTTTCTTCAAGTCACAATTATAATCATTTTAATGATAACCACTGGGATTGTTTACAATCACATATGTCAAGGCTATACTGGGTTAATATATGCATGTTGGACCTCATGAATATTCAATAGACAAATACTTGACTATATACTATCAATGAGAGCCCGTGGCTATAAATAGAATTAGAATATAAACACTAGTAGATCTGTCATCTGTCAGACTGACTATTATTGTGGTATGTTAGAACAAGACCATAGATTACAAGTTTTTTAACATCAAGGATATTACTTTAAATAATGGCTATCTAATGTCAATACAGACTTACTAAGACATGATGCAAACAGTGGGAATGAAAGGGAAATATAGGTAGTAAGAGAAAGAAGGAAAATGATGAAAGGAAACATGGAACTAACTATTATACAAATATGGCATTTAGATCAACGGTTCAAGACTTTGTAGGAGAGTAAAGGGACTAAAATCATAGTTGTCTCCACTATAATGGGGGGGGGGGGGTGGGGACTAATGAAAGGGTATGAGGGTTAGACTCAAATCTTTAATATTTGAAATATGTAATATTAGGAAAAAGGATAACTATTTTTTCTTTTACAGTATGCCTCAAATGCCTCTATGTCTCCCCAAAACGATTTTCTGGATGTCTTTCAAATGGCAAAATACAATTTTTTTTTATAAAAAAATTGACCTTAATCTTTGTTTGGGAAAAGTTGCATGAAAAGTAAGGCAGGCCAAACTAAAAACTTGAGAAGATTTAAAAATAGAGGAATACATACCTTAGCATTTCCATTTTCTTCCACTTGAGGCACTTGACAGTTAGTTTGGGCATTGTTATTATTGTTATTGTTATTGTTGTTATTGGAACCAAAACAACATAACAATGAATTGAGAAATCTATTTCTTGGTTTCTTCAGTACTGTTGTACTTGAACCTAAAAAGATATAAAAAAATAATAATGAAAGTCTTTCTTGTCTAGTTAACATCAATAATTTTTGACCAATTCAAACAAGCTAATTTAACTTGAAAATGTTACAACTAGAAGACAAAATATAGAGTAATTACAAGAACATATGAAAAATACATTAACAACTTAATGTTCATTCTGTAGACTGATACATATATTTATCTTCTTACTGTTACAAATTTATCTTTTTTTTCAAACAAAATTTATTTTCAAAATTACAATTTTAAATATTGAGTGTCACGAAGAAAGGTGCCTTTTTCTTTTAATTAAACCAAAATTAAAACTTCAAATTTTGGTGAACCTGAGAATTGTAAAAACAATCCAATTGACGTGACATGTAAGGGCCTTAAGTACAATAATTTTAGCTTATTAGATGCAAGTACCTGATTAAATATCAATATTGTCTTATTTCTCTTGACTCTATAAAGTGTGAATATCATTAAAATTGTATTTAACTCGAAGGTGTTTCTTTAATAATTATACAAAAAACTAAATCAAGAATGGTAATTAAACATAATATAAAATGATGTAAATAGGTCCAGATGTTCCCAGTTAAATAAATAAATCATTATTAATAGTACTTGATATACAAACCATGTTTATAAATCTCATAAAATATATTGTAATGACGTCAAACTAAAATTGATTTAGATTATTTGGATATTTTATTCTATAGTTTAATATATACTGGCTTGAAATAAACAGAGAATTAGCTAGTTCTAGTACAAATACTCAATAACATAATTTATTAAAAGAATTAATATTTATTGAGTATTTTTTCATAATTTATGCAGAATATTTCATATTTCTAAAATGATGTTTTTGACTTCTATTCTGGAGCGATAATAATTTCTATTTGTCTAAATTTGGCAGACTGAAAGTTTAAATCATGTTTTAACATTTATAAGTTAACATTTAGTCCGGTTAAGAGAGGGTGCTGATAAATGTCCTTGATATCTTTCTTTTTTATATGTCCTTGATATCTTTCTTTTTTATATGTCCTTGATATCTGTCTTTTTTATATGTCCTTGATATCTTTCTTTTTTATATGTCCTTGATATCTTTCTTTTTTATATGTCCTTGATATCTGTCTTTTTTATATGTCCTTGATATCTTTCTTTTTTATATGTCCTTGATATCTTTCTTTTTTATATGTCCTTGATATCTGTCTTTTTTATATGTCCTTGATATCTTTCTTTTTTATATGTCCTTGATATCTTTCTTTTTTATATGTCCTTGATATCTTTCTTTTTTATATGTCCTTGATATCTTTCTTTTTTATATGTCCTTGATATCTTTCTTTTTTATATGTCCTTGATATCTTTCTTTTTTATGAGAGAAATTATTATTACTATAATTTTTTTTCTATCAAATTTCAATGTTTCTTGTTCAATAATGTTTGATAGGTCTTTAAGCTCCACTGATCCAGGTCAATATAAACACTTTGATAAAGTTGTTATTAAAAATATTAAAGTATTTATCAAACTACATGATCAATGATAAAGATATTATCCCACACGCCTAAGGATTATAATTGTACAAGTTTGAAAGCAAACTGTTATTTTTCAGGTTCATCTTTCTTGTTATAAAGGTTTTTAAGGCTTATGTATCAGGGACACGGATTTCATTTTTTCACGTAATACACATACCAAGAGATAAAATTGAGCTGTATTGTATATATATAACTATATTAAGATGGATCTTCGACACTACATTTGTCTCCAATTAATGAAAGCCAATAAATTATTCCCCTTGAAAATGTAATGAAAAACAAATTGATATATATAGCCCATGGAAGTGACAAGAGCAATTCATCAGGTCATATTTCAATAACTTAGAAAAGAAAAAAGATCAGAGGAAATAGAGATCAAAACATTTTTATTTGATTTTATGTCTAATGTATTCCTTGCCTTAAGGGTCAATAGATGACATCAAAGATCTTGTAAATTCGAAAATTTCGTAACAGATGCCTAAAGCATCAATGCAAATGTATACCATGTACATTTGAGTGAGGGCTGTAGCTCACACTGTTATCATCAGATTATAAATAAGTTGATGTGTTCTCTATATGGGTTTCTGAGCAACCTAAATTCAATAACCATTATTGTATTCATCAAGATGCTTTACAGTTGATTAGGCATCTCAACATCTCATAATGCAACATTTTTATTCTTGAAAAGGTAATTTATTACTTATTTTCACATTCCCATTCTTTTATTCTTTATAAGACATATAGAAGCAGGGCCATAAGCATTATGGATATACCGGTACTACTTCAAGGTTTATTACATACTATGTTTCGAAACATCATTAACAACATTAATTGATAAAAAAAAACAGTAAGATTAGATCACTACAGGCTACAAAGACTGTCACAATATCATAATACCTAAAGATATTAAATACTTCTTTCTTGACAAAAATTTAACTGCAGACAATAAAAATTGTGTGAATCTTTCTCCAAAAATTGCCTCTCGTAAATGCAATTAAAAATTTTTTCAAGGAAGTAGTAAGTTTAGCTAAATAACAAACTCATAATTATTGGGTCAGAAATATGATGCTTCAATGAAGCTTCTTTGGTAATTTGGATCAACAACAAAAATAACATCTTTCCTCTTTATCCCACCTGGCCATATGCTATATAAATATATATATATATATACAATGTATATCAATTGGTATTAATGACAATTCTTTCATCAAATAAAAAATTTCACACATACTGCAAGCTGCTTCCAACACGTAAATGCCTTGGCTTGGCAGCATCAACAACAATTTAATTTATGAATAAAAAATATGCGTAGGACACACAATATGTCCAATCTACGTAGGATATTACGTCAAATAATAATCAATATCTAATCTATTTATCAACACCTGTTTCCAATAATTTAAAGCTATCACCATTTCGCTTAAAGTGGTCATTAAACAATATGAAATGAAATGCAAGTAAACTTCTGAAGCGCATTGTTTAACAACATGGCATGCAGTCTTATTCAATGGAAATTTACTAGAAGCAATTAGCCTACAAATTCTAGCTGTTTGTGGCCTTTTTATACTATCCCAGCTTTCAACCAGGGTTTTAAGATACCCTAAAAATGCGAAATATTTTTTGCTAGTAGCGCAGTTTTTTTGCGAAAAATAATATTTTCTAATTAATAAAAAAATATGGAAATAAAGTACTTGTCCGATGCCCGACTAATGAAATTTTACTTGTTGGCGCATTTTATGAATAGTGTTGCACTTGTTTGACTTTTTGGAATTTATGGCACGTAAATGCTTTCTTTGTGTCGTTTTCCATTGAAATCATATTTTAAGTGTGCCCCGGGGAGCAAAAATCAAATGCAATCACCTCGCAAATTCTCGTAAATATGCACTGCCATATTAAAGAAATACATTTTTAGTTTAAATGTAGGCCTAAGTACTGTAGAGACACTATCTTAGAATAAACGGTTTAAGCACTAAAAATTAAGGTGTCTCTGTTTTGACAACTTGTTGATATTCTTGGTCGAAAGAGGTGCGTACATGATAGGCCTATAAATGCAGGACTTAACAAAAACTGCTATACATTTTTCACATCTCAGAGACAAACTGGTGCACAAAATTACTATTGAATTTCGTCCCATAGACTAAATAACTGTGATGCAAATTAATAAATTAATTCAGACCCTGTATAGAGACTTAATACAGATATTACTGAACCTAGATTATATCATATGATATAAAGTACATGACAATCACATAAAAAACTAGATGAATACCGAAAACCAGATACAATACCCTGAGTAAATCCAGCTACAGTCCAATTAGGTAATTGAATCAAATGTGCTATTTCCATGGAGTTGCTGATATTGGTTGAAAAATAACATTGATTAAAAGATATATTGGAATAACTTTGATCAGGAGACCTAAATAAACTAACTGTATAAAAGGATCTAGGTCAGATTAAACTTGGAGATATTTAGTATACTGTTTAAAGGGATCATTCCATGACTACCTGTAGGCTGTATGTTCTAACCCGAATCAGGTCAGAAGCCTTAAAGTTAACTTTGTAGGCCTATAGCGGACAATCATTTCTTAACCAGCAAATCCAATGTCTGATGAACCTCCAGCATATGAATTCAATATTTGACATATATCGAAGGTTAGTTGGTGAAGTTCAAAAATGAAAACTTCAAAAGGGCATATCTAAAAGATCAGCCATTTAGGGGAACCGATTTAACACAAGCCTTAAATCTTTAAGACTTAAGGAAGGTAAAAATCCAGCTATAATATAGAAATACAGTAATCTGATTGGATATTAATTTTTTACCTAAAAAACAATTTTAGTAATTGACCAATCAAATGATCGCAATATAAGTTCTAGTAGTCAAAGAAATGATCCATGTTAATCAGCCAAAGTACAAAGAAAAGAGGACATCAAATATTTCATTTCTTAAAATTTTTATCTATGAGAGCAAGTCACACTTTAAACATGGTTTAAATATAAATATAATACCATAGAGGTAATGTGAATAGACAGAATAGAATAAGTTATTCAAACTGACAGATAATAAATAAAAAACTTTATTCTAGGTCGACAGGACAGCTATCTATGTAAGGTCTATACTGAGTAAACAAACAGCTCACGCAGAGATAAATTTCTTAATTTACTTATATCAAACATTAATAAATTCTAACACAGACTACGCTAGTAAATTGCACTATTTCCATATAAATTAATAAACTTTTAATACATTTCAATACAGTTCTTATTTAGAGTAAGAAGAAAGGGGGGTGGGGGAAGAAATCTACTGTACCTACTGAAAATAAAAGAGTTCTTATTTAAGGGGAAATACAAGTTTTGGAACAAGAATCAAGTCAATGTATTCTATGTTCTTTATATCACAGATTTATTTCTTTAATAATAAGTCAACATGGGTTTTTCCATTATTGTCAAAAGATTGAGGAAGAATAGTTATACTGCATTTCATTAGATTGTAACTTTTGAAAAGAAATTTATTTTAAAATCTTTTCACTATAGCATTCAGTTTGAACTCCCAATATAATATAATATCTTAACTAATTCTGGTATGTAATTTATGGTGAACAAATTGTCACACTTTACAATCATGTGATCTAGGCTTATATTAATCATCATTTTGATCATTCTTCATATGCCTTGCTGTAACTCATTATGTCCCTTACTGACCGACATTCATAAATAGTATATTTATACTTGATCAGATTAAAGACAGGAAATATTGTGAATTGTTACAAAGACCACAAAAATGTGACAAGACCTATATATATGGAAACGAGAAATGGCACACACGTTAGATATTGATAATTCCTTCTTAACAAAATCCCTAAACGTAATCTCCATTTCTATACACTACCTAATATATTATATAAGATGTGATAGATGGGTGGCAATCTAATAGAATATATTGGCAACACGGCATTATGTTATCAAAATGGTAAAATATATATCTGGATCACCTTAATCCTGCCAGACAATAAGCTCTTATCAGATATATGACCTACAAAAGCAACATTTTAAATAATTTATATGAAAAACACGGATGAAAGACAAGGGCAGACAGCATGACAGCGTGATAAATATACCACTGACATAAAAAATATACAGGATTTAAATAAAATCTAGCGGAAAAAAAACTCTTTATACCAGCTCACAATCAAAAGAAATCTTACCTGATCCGAAACGAAAAATCAGCCATTTAATAAATGTACTTAATCTTCTGGAAATACAAGTCCAACAACCAACTACATCCATTTTTACAGAATTGTCATAAAACTATTGTGACCAAGAAATGTTGAAGAAACCTTTAAGGATGGCAATGTCACCAAACAATCTTAGACCACAAACAACGAAAGCGAAAGAACCAAACATTGACAAGCATGTTATCTTCTTAGTTTGTGTCAAATGATATGAGAGAAAGAATTAGAATATAAGGTATATTTGGAGTCAGTATATATATATAAAGTTTAGATTATATTATTATTGATTTTACTAGTTGACAATCTACACCCAGAAACAGCTGTTCATATTTCATCACAGATGGAATTTAAAGGAGCAATTTGGAGAAAATTCAATTCATAATCTATGCCTTTGTTTGAAATTTTTACAGTTATTTTGAGTCAAAATGTAGAACAAAGAATAAAATTCTGAGCATGACCTCAATTTTAGTGCAAAGAGTTCACAAGAGCTGAATGCCAAAAATAAATCAAGTTCATCAAGTAACAAATTCAGTTCTAATAGAAGCATGAATATTGATTTGACCAGTTTTTCTTTCCAGTCATGTCTTAACAGTTTATATTATTACATAAAAGTATTTCTAGTATTGTATATTACAGGAGAAGGGCTTATCAGGTTTATTTTTAACGTTCTAAAGTAGGATGTTAGAATGGCAGTTCAGACATTGATCACATGTGAAGAAAACACTTCCTGTACTATTGGTTACAGGGAACTATCTGATATTATATGACCCAATTCATTGTATTACCTGGCCTTATAAAATCTATCCATACCAGTATTCTAAGATTAAGAAAAATAATCATAGCCATACTATTTCTTTAATAATTAAGCAGAAATCAATAGTGATCATGCAGAAATTAAACATTATGGTGTATCATTTTTTAAAACTGACTGGTGTTGAAAGAAAAGGTGATTTATTACTTTAACTTGCAATATAATTCAAGCTTGAACACTGATATGGAATATTGTTTTATGAAACCATGGCAACTAAGATAAATTTTTAATGAATACATAATACAGTCAATCAGTGTGAAACATATTTATTGAACATATAACCGAGCATAATTGATATAAAACACGAATAACACGCTATTATGATTAAGTATAAAATCAAAAGAAAAAACACTTTGTTATTGTAATCAAGAATAAAAGAACAATTCAGCATGAAAAAGGATAGGTACCGTACCAATAATGTTCATAGGTTTTTTATGCAATTTGACTTTTCAATAACTTAACTTAAAGTACGCAAGGTTGTACTTTTAAGATGTAAGTTTGTCTAAAATAAAGATTCCTATCATTAAAGTTCAGTCTTTGATAAAAAACTTTTATGATAAAAAGCTTTATACAACAAAAGTTTACATCAGAAGAGACAATCAGATGCTTGCGTTAAAACTCTCCATCTTATGATAAAAGCTAGCATTAAGATCAAAGCTTAGAATACATTTGTGACTAGAGAAATCAAGTTCTAACTACAAGAGCCATAACAACAACCACTTCGTAAAGTACAGTACAGTAATTACTAATTCTGGATCTCTTCCAACTGAACTTTTTACTCATTACAATTTCACTGCCAAACAATCTCAAATTCATGTCATAACAATATATTGATGCAACCACTGAAATAACTCACACCACCTTGAATGATATTTGTACCCAGTTTCCAAGAATAAATATTTTTAGTCTAGAATAACAAGACAATTCCTGTAAAAAAATGGAACACTTGTTAACAATTGAAACTTAACTCAATAAAAAGTTCACAGACACACCAGAGACAGGTCATTACCATAAATTCTACTTCTGGTTGATTTAGAATAGGTTTCAGGTTCAAATCTCACTGCCAGTATTACATGATTACTAGACTTGATGTCCCAAGCAAGGCAGGGCATGCTGACCCTTCATACTCAGTGCAACTGTGAAGAACTGGGTTTATTTTACTTGACATCTCTGAGGATGCATAAAGACAAGAAAGCTAGTTTAAAAGTTATGGTTTGTTTATTCAACCTTTTTCTATCTTACTTTCTATATATATATAAAAAAAGAAATAAAGGTATTATATTCTAGTCTAATTTTTTTTATATCTACCTATTGCATGCACTGCCAGCATTGCCCAATTATGGAGGCGTCTTAAGTAGCAGCACATCAAGATCATTCTTCTTAGACATTGCATTGTGTATAGCAAGATGGGATATTTTGCCTGATCAGCATATTTTTTTTCAATTTCAAACTGTTGGGGAGTTTACACTGTAGCATTTAAAAATGTAGAAAATAGGACTTTTATTAATATTAAAAAATATTTAAAGGATTGCATCTTGGTACAACAGGCTGAAATATAGGGTTGTCTCAGTCTGAAACTTACTGAATCTGATCAGACAAATATGGCTAGGGGAGAGTCAGAAAAACTAAGCCACAAAAACTGGGGATTTTCTGCACCTTTGCAGGTGCGGGGATTTTAAAAGTATTTAAATACTGAGAATACACCAAACCAAATATACTTGGAAATATTTTTTTTTTATTTCAATCAACCATAATTATACCCCTACATCAGTCATCAAAATTTTTACAAGAATTTCAATTGCTCAGTCGCCATACATACACATCCAAAACAATCCACATTACAGGGTCATGTGAAACACAGATAAAGAAGATCAAGATGATGGTTCATTATGCTTCTTTTACGTGCTCTGTTAACAGGGGACGTTGACGTAAACCAGTTTACTAGCAGATAGACTTTAGACTTTAAATCCTACTGCCTGACTACTCTTTTTGCAGAATGTTTTTTATTAAGGGATTATAAAGATAGATTGGATGGAAACCTAAGATATGATATATAAGGGGGTGAAGGTAGGGGTATCCTCCCATTTCGCCCCAAAATATTTCCATTCCACCCCTTTCCAGTATGCCCCTTTCCCATTTCACCCCATTTTTCAGTTCGCCCCTTTTCCATTCCGCCCCTTTTCCATTCCGCCCCATTGCATTTTGCCCCTTTTCCATTTTTCCTGTTCCCATTATATTCCCCCTTCCCCCATTTTCCTTTTAAAAACACTTATACCACTAAGAGAGGAACAGTCTTCATTTTCGTGAGTTCATTTGCTTAAGCATCTTCCGATGTACTACAAATGTACACTATATTTACTTCAAATATACCATAAATTTGAAAGTTTTCTATCCATTTCGAGAAATATTTTTTCTATTATATATTGCATCTCACTAATATATGTCGGATATGACAAATGCGGATAATTATAGTTGAAGACTGTTCCCCATTAAAAAAGTGTGCTTGTTCGGGTTAGAATGAGCAAAATGGGAAGGGACCTCAAAGGGTGAAATGAGTAAGGGCGAAATGGGAAGGGGTGAAAAGGGAAGGAGTGAATGTGAAGGGGCGATATGGGAAGGGGCTTAGTGGGAATAAACCAAAGGTAGGAGTCAAAATATGATAACGTAAACACTGCCATATTGTATTATGATTGGACAATAGCTTCTAAGATATTGTAATTCTCTATATATTCAAAAAACACAAAGATGACAGTTAGCAAAAATTACATGAAAAATTTATAAATCATGGATATGACAACAATGTTTCCTTGATTTAAAAAAAACACCATTTTGCTAAAGTAAGATAACTCTGTTCCTTCCCAGAATTCCTTCACTAAAAACTAGGGCAGTAAAGAAAACATTGATAAAACTCGATAAAAACACAACAATTTGTCCTCAAAACATTAAATATTTACAATCAAAACGTGTTCCTATTATTCGAGCATTTATTTACATGTATATTCAAACATTTGCACCTGAGAATGAAGGTGTAAAAGGTGATAAGCGAGGCAGGTGTATTCGTACCTCCCGAAAGTAAGGCGGCCATGTTGGCTGTCGACCACTTGGCGAATTAACTTACCTTTTTCAGGCTGCACAAAGGTGTTGTGGAGGTCGTCATCCCGACTAACCTGCGTTATAATGGACGTACTGTCCATTTAGACAATACCTAAATCCCTTAAGCGACGTCGTTTTGGTGAATTTCAAAAGAATTAAGAAACATTCAAAAAGAAACATCAACTGTTGCTTCGAAAGTAAATAACATGGCTGTCGGATTGTAGCCTCATGAATATTAATTAGTTCGAGCACCCTTCTGTTATTTTCACATTTTTCCACTTAAAAGCTGACAGTGGCTTGATTTCAGTATCAAAAAGAAAAGAGGTGATAAATAATTTGATTTTATATCATAAAATGACTTTTAATGGATATTTTTTGGCCCCTAAAATTAATTCCCGCGTAAAACATCGTTTAGCGTAAAAATAATTTCATTGAGCTGGGGTATATTTAAACCAATCAAAACGATGATATTGGATATGGCCCGTTTCTCAAGACAACGTCACACATCAGTCGCGCCCACCCTGACACGGTATACCTCGTTCTTCACTTTTTCCCTAATATTTACGAATTATAATCGAATTAAGTCATTGATTTCCGTTGGTATATTTTTAAGTTTACAAACAAATTTTTATAACATGAAAGCATTTCTGGTTCTAAATCTGCGGATTTTAACCAATATCACAAAACATGTTATAGAACTATATTCTATCTTTGGCATTTTAAACCTATTATCTACAGGCGTAATTACCAGGAGTTGAAATACCTTCAGTGTTGATTAAAGGGTTAATAAAACTGGATAATCAGAACTGAACCACGAAAAACTCATTACATTTTCTATACATTCTAGAGCTGGATAATCTAAAAAAAAACATATGTCAAACTCATCAACGGATTGAAGTAATATGTATTGTATCTCAATTATATCAAACTTGTTCAACTTCACAGACCAGAATGCTTTCATATCGATCAAACTTAAAGGGTTAATATCATTTCATCTTAATGGTTATTAGGCATACTTCCTCTGATCAGAAAGTGTAGTGGTGCTAGGATTAGATGGAAAATAGGCATATGTCCCTACAACTATATGATGAGGGCCACAATGTACTACTGATCTTTTCATAAAGTTATTTTTACCCTTTAGATTTTACCAATAGTCTAATGATTAAAGGGAGGCAATCGTATTTAATTCAGCCTACAATAAATTAATCATGACCTCAAATGACCTTAATATTATAGAGCTTAAAGTCATGTATGTAACTGTGATTTCCATACATTTAAACTGTTGGATACTTCAGTAATGATATTTGACATTTCGAAATAAAAAAGTTACTTATAAAATGAATATGAAATTGTCAAAATGCATGAAATATCAAATAAAATGTCTGAGTCACACGTTGTAAACATTTACTAACGCTTACATATCTACTTTACTGTTATATTTGCATCAAAGTGCAAAAAATGATATCTTTGTAGAAAATCGATTTTAGAATGTCTCTTTAATCTATAATGTAAACATTAACATAATGCGATTAGAGTTGCCTCCCCCAAAATGGCCGCTACGGTAAGTTCCAACATATCAATTTTGACGTGTCTGTTATTTTTAGACTATTTGTTGACTATACGCATGCTGTAAATAGAATATTTTAGGAACTGTATTCATAGAGAGTGTTTTGGTGTCTTACGAGAGCCCCGTGCCATTTCAGCAGTTGAGTTTAGTGACTGAGATAGTGTCGTGTCACTCACATTCACTGTGTTCTGATACAATAATTGTTAAGCTTACTCATATTCTTATTATTATCGTGTTGAGTGGTAGAGATCGTGCGAGGCGAGAGAATTCATTGCCTTGCCTTATTGTTTAAAGACAGTTATATAAGTACTGATTCAAATAGACCTGGAATGCTGGATAAAAATTGTGAATATAAAGTCTAGATATTATCCTGAATCTTAATATAGCCTGCTAAGTGCTAAACAGAGAAAGACATATTTGAATGGAAAACTAAGTTCATTAATTTAATCACATTAATTAATTATATCTAATTAGCCAATTAGTTTGGTCACACATATTTCCACAAGTGAAACAAATAGAATCTATAGCCTGAGTTAATGAATTGCACAGACTAGTAAAATAGCACGTACTTTTGTTTTATTTATACTGGTGAAAGTTTATTAATAATGTAAATGTAGATATAATTCTGTTGGGACATTGAATTGAAGAGAGAACATTTTATATAAATTATTCATGACAGTCTAATGGTAATGGAACCTTAAACTCAGAGAAATATCATACGTAAATTATATATCCATGTTCAGTTTAGCAGTATTCTACATACCATTTCAAATTGTTTTTTTTTTTTAAATTGCTTTAAAATAATAAGATCAATATTGTATAGGCCTGCTTTTTTGGTCAAAGATAAAGTTTGCCAACACATTCACTTGTAGTACCAGTACCAGTACTCGTAGGATTGCTAGCTAATAGTGAAAACAAAATTAACTATTATGAATGATCTGAAAATGCCTGGAATAAGTAACTTTTCACATTTAAATAAACCTCAGATTGAGTTAAAAGTAAGTAGTTGTTCAAGTCCACAAAATGGATCACATTTGAGATCCACTCACTACTTAAATGGGTGTTGGTAGTGAAATATTGCGTGCTCTTTACTTGGTAATTCCAGATGGCAATTTAAAGCTGAGTTTATCATCTTAGCGCCACTCTTGAAGAATTCACGATGCTGATAATCTGTATGAATTTGATGTGCTCTGTAAAATCCCAATTAAATGACACAAAAATTGATTCTTCCATGAACTACCAACACCTGGTCACAAGTTTATATTTTTATCCTGGGATAATGTCTGTCAACAAGGATAAGTTTGTTGTTTAAGAATATAAGCTTTAATGAACTTCTTTTTTATATTTGACAGGGAGACAGAATATCTATGAAGGCATCAAAATGCCCGAATGATGAATTGTCATTGACCAATGCTGCTATAGTTAATCCTGGAGAATTCAAAGATGTCAGGTTTGTAGACCTTGATTCTAGACAAATTTTACTGTTGATATTACCAATTTAAGAAAGTATGAATTTTTTTGGCCTTAAAATTTAATATAATTAAAGTTATTTTTATGATTGAAAAGCAACAAGTTGTTTTTCAGTGGAAGGCACAACCTATATCAAGAGTGTAGCATTGAATAAAAGACTACTTGAAAAGCCTATTATTATTGACAGGTGACCTACGTGTTTATTATTAGTACTAATTGTTATATTTTTAGTCATGTTATGGTATCAGTTACACCACACAATAGCTTTATATTTACTATTATACCTCATACTGCAATTTCACCAGGCAGAATAGCTTTTAATGCTGTACATGTGAGTATAAAAAAACCTTTAGGTAATGATATATAAAATACTTACAACCATGATTGTTCTGATGAATTGATATTCTAAGTGATGGATGCGATTCAGAGTTATTGTACAAATTTGAATCAAGGAAGAAAAAAGTATATAAATCTTAGCTTTAATTATATATATCACTAATTCCTATAACAGAGGACAAGAATTAAAAATATATACTATTGTCATGTTGCCTAACGTTTCAGCTAAAAGCCTGCCTCACTGAAGTGCTTTCTAGGAAGGCCTTTAGGCGAAGTGTTAGACAACAGGACAATATATAGTATATATTCTTAGCTTCAATATTGTCGACAATCTCAAAGTATCTATTTATTCATGCTATTTGCCCCTCCCCCATCATATATTGCCTATAATGCAGTGTGGGTTATCTAAGTACAGACTTTGGAAATAGTTCTAGTATTATGAATATTATAATGTAATATTTATTACAGAGAAAATGGGCGAGTATTGTAATATCATCTGATTTAGTTGTTAGAAAATGTATGTTTAATTCTAAAAATCAGTGTATTGGTTCAGTGAGTCTACAGATTGACTATCTCAATAAGAAGAAGTAAGTAGTCTAGGCCTAGTATATCTACCATACATATCTTAATATTTTATACATGACCAAGGTCTTGTATTTAATTTGTTCTGTTCACACATTTTAGATTTATTTAGTTAAGTAAGGTAGTGTATTAGAAAATATTTTATAAAGTTGATAATGAACCTGTAGTAAATGTGATCTTTTTTCATCAGATTATGTTAATCCTTTGAGTAACACAATTTATATTCATTCAAGCTCTTGCTAGAAACATTTAAATATCCAAATGGCTGAATTTGTATTTCAGTGTCTCATCAGAAATTCTGGACAGTGATAAAATGGCTGCTGAATTTAACATACTGTTTGGTAATTTTGCTCTATCAGTGGACCAACCTCTAGTTTTCTGCTTCGAGAAGAAGAATTTTCTGGTTACTGTTCTAGATATTGAGGGTTAGTGACATATTGTTCACAATAATAGTCCACTATATGTGTTAAAGCACTCTATGCTTTAAGATATATCATTCAGAGCCCAAGGATATTTTTGTCATTCAATGCCTAAAGTTGTCGATTACATCAAAATAGCTATCCATGAACACTAACATTACCATAATCTTTCAACATTCCAATATTAGACTTTTTCTGCTATTCTGGTAAATTTTACCTTGTTTCACACTGCTTGGCTTTGAATTGCCTGTCTTCAGAAAAGTAGGACCAAATACCTGATTAAATTTATTGTATTTTCTAGTCATTGATTACTCGGCCATTGCTAAAGACACGATGGCAGGGAAACCTATAAAGGTAAATTGACCTTTTGCTATGAACTTTGCTATCAGAAAATAACAAGAATATAGATTTAACAAGCATTTTACAGCTTTTACTTGGAGCCCACAGAACATATTGGTGCACTTCTTTAGAAATATTAGTTGAGTATATATATTCCAATTAAATATGGTGGACATTCAGATGCTCCTGAGTCTCTCCTCTAATGTATTGTTATATACTACACACATTTTATTTGCTTTTTAAAGTCTGCGCAGCAACAATTATATGTTTGTAGGCAAATATTGGTTTAATGACACCCAATACAGCTGTGGTATTTGAAAAAGCTGAAGGTTCACAAATTAATCTAAGGGGAAAATCAAAGGGGTAAGTTTCTTACTGTATTCCCAATAAGATCATTTGATAACAAAAAACTAAATTTCTTTGGATTTTCATGCCCCCTTATCTCCATACTTGAAATTTCTAATGCATTTATGATGTGGTCTCTTAAGTTAAGTTCTTCATGTTAAGGAGAAAAATTTGTTTTGACTTTAATAGAACTGTGAAATTTTAGTTATGAAACAAAATAGAGCATCCTTATTATATACTACAGGAAAACAGCACAACAACAGTCTATTATCAATCCTGACTGGGATTTCAATAAAATGGGAATTGGTGGATTGGATAAAGAATTTTCAGCCATATTTAGACGAGCGTTTGCTTCCAGAGTATTTCCTCCAGATATAGTCGAACAATTGGGTAATAGTCTCCTTCTTTACCATTTTCAATAGAGAATTAATAGATAAAACAGAATTTAGTAGAAAAAATACTGATATGCCACAATATACCTACACATCTCATGGTCTCATATCAATACCCTACTATACTAAATATACAATAGATACCTGTATCTAATCCCTTGTGATATGGTTTCTCTTGGCATGATTTAATATACCCAACACTTAAATACAGGACCAACTGTACATTTTAATTTGAAAATTCTACCCTGTATCCTTTTGTTATAAAAATATTTGTATATTTTGTTGAGAGAGTTAATATTGTTGATATTCACTGGGTGTATATTGTAGGTATGAAACATGTTCGAGGTATACTATTGTTTGGACCACCAGGTACTGGTAAAACACTGATGGCAAGGTAAGCTCTGTTCTGTTACTACAGTTTGACATATTGTAAGATTTGTAAACCAAATTCATTACAAACTGATATTTAACATCTGTAAAATATTTAAACTTTTCAGTTAATTCTAAAACCTTTGAATGATTTATCCTTTAATAAACATAAAGTTAACAGGGAGGTTTAACCCTTCAACTTTTGAGTGTGTTTGTACTTGAAAGATCATCTGTTCTATTTTGTTGACTAGTAAATACTAAAATACTATGGTGACTTTTTTCTCCATTTGTCAATCAATCCTTTTATACCAGTACATACATAAATATATATCATGGTATGGACTATAATGTAAGTTTATTATTGTAGACAAATAGGAAAAATGTTAAATGCTAGAGAACCTAAGATTGTTAATGGACCACAGATATTAGATAAATATGTTGGTGAATCAGAAGCCAATGTTAGAAAATTGTTTGCTGACGCTGAAGAAGAAGAGAAAAGGGTGAGTATATTTGGTAGATTAATACAAAATTATAATTAGTACTTAATTTTAACTTAAGTTATAACCAATTCTAATATCAATTGCAAGTGAAGTTATTATTATGGAATTGATCATTTTATTAACCACTGGTATTGTTCCTTTGGTATTTAGTCACCTATTCAATTATATAACATATCTTGTTTCAGTGTGGAAGAAACAGTGGTCTTCATATTATTATATTTGATGAAATTGATGCTATTTGTAAAGCTAGAGGTTCAGTTGTAAGTTTAAATCTTGCTTTTATGTTAAAACTAGTTACATGTATGTCCCTTTGATGATTTGTACTATTGGATGTGGAACGTAAATTAAGTTTAAGTTACTACTTTTTCATGAAGTGTTTGTCCCATCAATCGGCGATGGTTGGTGACCTGCTTACCACGGTGTTGATGGGTAACAGGGAATCAGGGTTCAATACTATCTCTCAGGAGGGCAGCAGGCGTGCAACATAACCAATCACCATGCAGAGGGTAGTATTGGAAAAAAAATTCC
Organism: Nipponacmea schrenckii; assembly: GCA_030562195.1. Classification (NCBI taxonomy): domain Eukaryota; kingdom Metazoa; phylum Mollusca; class Gastropoda; family Lottiidae; genus Nipponacmea; species Nipponacmea schrenckii. Next base: position 12,922,800 of record CM060203.1, read on the forward strand.
TTTAGCCCAGGAGAAACTGAGTTTCTTTCTATTTTTATTTGTATAGGCTGGTAGTTCTGCTGTACATGATACAGTAGTCAATCAACTCTTAGCTAAACTAGATGGTGTGGAACAACTTAATAACATTCTGGTCATAGGTAATTCTTCTTAATTCTTTACTTTTTCTGCTTGTGCTCAAAACAGATTCTGCAACAGATTGAAATAAGAAAAATGGATTACTACCGTCTGCTGTCTGAGCACAATGAATCCCTGATGCAGCAAGAAAATTGTCTGATGTCATTAGAAAAATTCTTTTTTAAGATGTAAAACCTTTTCATTAAACCATTGTTTTGTTAATATATTGAAATAAGGTATGACAAACAGAAAAGATATGATAGATGAAGCTTTAATGAGACCAGGTAGACTGGAGGTCCAGATGGAAATAGGTGAGTTTATTAAGAATTCTTTTACACACCTGGCTAGTGTTGGGCAATCAGGGAAAAAATATTGATGAATTGGTATAATCAGAGGGGTAAATTGATTATATAATTGTGACAGCGCTTTGAGGGTTTATACATATTTTGTTACCACTACAGACTTTTACAAAGTTAGTTTTTTTTTCATATAAAATCTAGAAACATCAACCAGGCGAAAATTTAGGCTTGTGACCTTTGTTCACATATTTCTTATCGCAGTCTGCAGATAGTTTGGGACATGAAAGGTTCTGCTTTGTAGCAAAAGGCTTTTTGATTAATGGATCACAGCTGCAAAAAATATCATATATACTTTAAAAAATTCATATTATTTTGGATACAAGAATGTAATTGATGACAGTCAAAAGAGTTTCGTTTTGCTGAATATTTGAGATGAGTTTGTTAATAAGCCAGTTCCTAGTTTCGCATTGTGCCTGTGCGTTCATTCAAGGGAGGTAATTTTCGAGAAAACTGGTTTATAGAAAAAGAATAACTTTTTTTAAAACTTCTCGGCGATGTCGCTGACTTTTGATTTAAAATTGATTAGGTGCGTCGTTTGACTTTTGACTGATTATTGATTGTTGGAGATAAACGGAACATCACTACCCCTGACAGAATTTTCTCCAAAAAATCAAAGATTAACATGAGAGGTTTCTAAATTTTACTTTTTTTTATAATGAATTACAATCTACACGCTTGTGGCCTAGTAATTTTGAAGGCAAAATATTTCTAATGTGTTTGTTGCTTATAGGTTTACCTGATGAACATGGTAGAGTTCAGATCTTAACCATCCATACTGAAACTATGAGAGAAAACAATAAACTGAACCCAGATGTTGATATCAAGGAACTAGCCAGTTTAACTAAGAATTTTAGTGGAGCTGAAATAGAGGGATTAGTGAGAGCTGCCCAGTCTACTGCCATGAACAGATTGATTAAGGTAACCCAACAAATAGATGCTTATTACTTTTAAACACTAAGCATCATATAAATGGTTATTAACAAGATTGTGGCTCTCAGTTGGCTCATATATATAAAAAGCTGTTTTAGTGGTTATTTAAGCTATATAACCATTGACCTATGTATTTTGTAGGCATCATCAACAGTAGAAGTTGATACATCAGCTGTAGAAAAGTTACTAGTATCCAGGACAGATTTTATGCATGCACTGCAGAATGATGTTAAATCGGTATGGATATATTCTCTATCTTACTTACTTATATACAACAAATTGTATCCAGATAGATGGTTTTTACCAGGGTTTTACAAACCTGTATTAAACTAAGCCCACTAACCTCAACTTTGTAGGCATGGACATGAGTACATAATATCTATAACAAGTGAAAGATCTTAGGACAGATACTGTTTGTATAATATTTAGCAATGATAACCTAATTTCAACACAGCAACAGTAGATTTAGTACTCATAATAGTTACAAACAATGGATAAATGGTCACATATCTGTCAGCTATATTTTTACCTGCTTACGCACAATCTGAACTCAACTTATCAGATATTAAATATTTCTGATGCTCGTGCTTTCTTGTCATCTCCAATCTGCATCCTATACAGCTGTCACTGTTCTTCACATAAGAAACTTGTGGCTTTCCCTTTTAAGCTGGAGATGAAAATATTTTATGAGTGAAATAATACTATGTGGGAGTTGAAAAGATCAGTCAGTAGCAAATTGGTTAGGTGCCATTTCCAATCATCCTTAAGGTAATACAAATTCTAATGCCACCCACTGTCAAGCACTAATTATTGTATCTATCAGGCATTTGGTAGTAGTAAAGAACAACTAGAGGAGTTATTAGCTAATGGTATAATATCATGGGGTGAACCAGTCAACAGAGTACTAGAAGATGGTGATTTGGCTGTCTCACAGACTAAATCTAGTGATAAAACACCACTTGTTACTATGTTATTAGAAGGTAAATAAGCACAGATTTATTCATAAAAAATACATAATATATGAATAGTAAATATGTAAATATGATATCAAGTTGTTAACTCCAGTTTTTTATCAGCTTCCAATAAATCAGTTAATAAATATTAATTGTAAATCATCAGACTTCAGCCTATTTGTTTAATCAATAGCTCATTATATCAGATATTGCTAGTAGAAATAGAGTAGGTCCCAATTTAGAATATTCAAGCTAATATGATTTAACAGTTAACAATCATAGACTATGTTGAATATCTAGGGTCTGGCACTATGTCTTGTATTTGCAGGAACCCCAGGGGCAGGAAAGACTGCTCTAGCTGCTAAAATAACTAAACTAGCTGACTTCCCCTTCACTAAACTCTGTTCACCAGTTAATATGATTGGGTTCCATGAATCAGCCAAATGTCAAGCTATTAAAAAGGTAAGAATTTACTGACAATATATGTTTTCCTTCACATTTAATGTGTTTCAAGGATTCTACTAGCATGCAACTGCTTTTGATATCTACGAGCCGTCCAATAGCTAATCTATATATATATTGGAATAGTGCGAATGGAAAATTTACAAAAACGTCTGTACAATCTTGCACATCCTAGACATGAACATAAATAAGGATTGTCAAATATTGTAGGAAATTATTAGATCTACTTTAGGAGTAAATGAAAATCTAAAGACTTTTGTTATATCAGTAATAATAATTAATAAATGAACATACCTCCTTGAAGGTCTCAAACATCTCTGTACTGTTTTATATATACTTGTACCGGTACCTAACTTAGTATAATTTATATTGTAGATATTTGATTTTATATTGTAGATATTTGATTTATATAGTAGATATTTGATTTATATTGTAGATGTTTAATTTATATTGTAGATATTTGATTTATATTGTAGATGTTTAATTTATATTGTAGATATTTAATTTATATTGTAGATATTTGATTTATATTGCAGATGTTTGATTTATATTGCAGATGTTTGATTTATATTGTAGATATTTGATTTATATGGTAGATATTTGATTTATATGGTAGATATTTGATTTATACTGTAGATATTTGATTTATATTGTAGATATTTGATTTATATTGTAGATATTTGATTTATATTGTAGATATTTGATTTTTTATTGTAGATACATGTATTTGATTTTATATTGTAGATATTTGATTTTATATTGTAGACATTTGATTTATATTGTAGACATTTGATTTATATTGTAGATATTTGATTTATATTGTAGATATTTGATTTATATTGTAGATATTTGATTTATATTGTAGATATTTGATTTATATTGTAGATATTTGATTTATATTGTAGATATTTGATTTCTGTTGTAGATATGTGATTTATATTGTAGATATTTGATTTATGTTGTAGGTATTTGATTTATATTGTAGATATTTGATTTATATTATAGATATTTGATTTATATTGTAGATATTTAATTTATATTTTAGATATTTAATTTATTGTAGATATTTGATTCATATTGTAGATATTTGATTTATATTGTAGATATTTGATGATGCCTATAAATCACCATTAAGTTGTATAATACTGGATGATATAGAGAGATTATTAGGTAAGTTTTACTGGTATTATAGTGTGATGATATGTATTTAAAAACCTAGATACAGAACACAGGATATCATTATAACCTGCTACAAACAGACTATTGTCAATGACCTTTTATTTGTATTAGTGAATCATCCAGGCAGTATATTACAACAGTATGATAATTATACTTCAGTCAGTAACATATTCCATTACTAGGTCATCAAGTTTTTGAGGGTCAGATTCCCAGCTAAATATAGAAAAAATTCACATATTTCATACAATTAAAGCAAGCAATATTTACATATTTCAGACTATGTACCTATTGGTCCAAGATTCTCCAACTTAGTTTTACAAGCTTTATTGGTATTACTAAAAAAGCGACCGCCTGCAGTAAGTTCTTTATGGGTTTTTGATATATAAATCAGTTAATTATAGTCTTTCAAGTACATACTTGTTAACTATAAGAATCAAGGATGTACTGTTTAGGGCTCAGTTATTCTTTATGCATATATGGGTAAAAGTAAACGAACCCTTTGTCAAAAAGGGGTGAAAACCGCAAGACCCATTTTATGACGAATTATTTTCATTTCACAATAGAAGTGAATGATAAAAGTTCATTGTATATCTGATTGCAGGGTCGTAAGTTACTAATTATAGCAACAACAAGTCGTAAAGATGTTCTATTAGAGATGGAGATGTTAAGTGTGTTTAACACTGTTGTACATGTATCCAGTATTTCTACTAGTGAGCAACTCATCTCGGTTCTAGATAATACTGAAGTCTTCACCAAACACGAAATTGAGTTCATACAGAAAAAAAGTCATGGAAAACGGTAATTATTGCGTTTTTAGAGTCGTGATTACTTGGACATTTTGATTAAGAAATAGAAATAGTCTTCAAATTATTGCAAGTGATTACTAAAAAGTAGTGATTGAAACTGATTGATTACTTGTGATCAAAACTGATAATGTTTTTTCTCACATAATAGTATTTGATATATTTCAGAGTGTTTGTGGGTATAAAGAAATTGTTAGTGTTAATTGAGATGGCTAGACAGGTAGGTGAAAAACTAAACAGTTGCCTGATAATATTTTTCACATTTATTGATGATATTTTGGTCTTTAATCCTCAAATCAATAAGTTTAAGATTATTCTATAAATTAAATCTGATAATCAAAGGTTATAAATAACCCATTTACCCATTAGTTCATCCTTTTGAATTAACTTACTTATTTGTATTTCAGATGGATGATAAAGGAAGAGCAAATAAATTTGTAGAACTTTTAGAAGATGAAGGTGTAATAGAAATGTGATTAATTGTTAGAGACTCAATTCTTACTCTATTTATTGTTCTTTATGTGTAAAACTTATAAAAAATGTTTCTAATTATTATTATAAAATAGTTCAGATGGAGATTTAATTCATTCCATTATTCTCAATGTCTTCGAGTTCCATATTAGAAATGTTCTTGTAATGACCAGATATAAAATTGTATTGATTGAGTTATAGTTGGATTCGTCAGAAATTTGATTGGTTAGAATTATAACTGCAGTAAGACCAACCAATCAGGGATGTTACTATGGTTTTAATCCAGATTATGAGCGTTATTATAATAGGATTCAGGTAGCGTATTCTCATTACAATCTTATCACTAGGATCCTAGGATCTTAACTTCTATCATTGTTTCTAGGATATCCTCTTGCTAAGATTGCTTTGAAAATATGTGAACAGGTCTACTTAGCGTACAGTATCTATTATAAAGTATTGTGAGTTATTATCAGAATTAGATTGTATAGAGATTTGTTATTTCTATATGTTATTTTAGGTCTAAAATTGTTGTCTTTTTTTGCGTGCTAGTAGCATAAAATAAATTTTATGACATTTTCATTGTTGTATTTACCAGTATTTACCATATTTTGTGTAAAACCTACTAGTTATTTATTTCAGTTTAAAAGTTTTTTATAAGGCTTTGTTATAGATCACAATCGTCTCTTTTATCTAGAGCTCAATTTCAGGGACCAAATAATCTTCATTTGGGATGTCATTGAAGGCATATAATCTTAATATATATAAATTACGAAGGAATTTTTCCTAATATTGCCTGTCACACTATTCTCATATGCTACATAGACATTTTGTAACTTCAATGAAGTTATCTGTTACAAATCTTAATTTGGACCCATTAGTTTATTATATTAACATTAGAGTAAAAACAGAGATAGAGACGAGTTAATGAATTGTTCTGGATGTTGTTTATTAATTATAATCAAATAGAACTTTGTTATATGATGAAATACCATTCCATGTGCAATAAAAACAATATGCATTACCACTTAGTCATAGATAGAAATTCTTTTAAACTAGAGAACAGGGTCTTCTACATATAGGTGCCCTCTCAAACTTAAGGATGATGCATCATGTTATTCTCAGCTTCAGGGGGCTAAGCTCCCTCCCAACTCCAACCTGAATAACTGCCTCCTCAATATCTTCATATTGCTCATAATCGTCCAAATCAATTGCAAGATAGTTGCTGAAATATGAACTTAAAAAATGTGTTAAACCACTGGTGATCACACAGCAAAATAAACCTAGATATAAATTTTTTTGGAGTGAGGTTTGAAAGAATTGATTGTCGAAGGTATGCTTCTATTTATATTCTCTTCTCTTTCTAATAAGTTATGGTTCCCTTTCTCAAGCTGACATGTAAGCTATCTGAAATCTTCATTGAGCTCAATGAATAGAAGTAGGCTATGTGCTAACATAATACACAGTCCTAAGATACCAAGTAATTGAATGGACGCAAAAAGTATATAAGTTTTTTCCAAAATTTGAAGAGAATCAAAAATCTAATTGACGATACCCCATCTTATCATGCTGTCTACACATGTTATGTGTTTGGCAAAATTAGAATTGAAACAAACATCTCTCCATATTATCAATATTAGACATTGACTTGGGCTTTTTGTCCATTTGGCTGATGTTGAGTTATTAGACGCACCCATAAAATATAATGGAAACGTACAATGTATTAATTGCCCGACAGTAAGGAAAAGAATTAAAGTTTAATTGAAGAAACGGAGCGCTCATATAAGACTCACTAATAACACATGGAAGGTTATAAAAAAACTGCCTTGATTCAAAGCTTGAAATGCTTTGAAACTAACATTAGACGAAATAAAGTAAAGCTACGTACAACTTAATATCTTTCTTATAAGAAACGAAAGAATTCCAATTTGCACGGTGTGGTTCATGTCGATAGCCAAAAATCGAAAATTGCAACTCAATTGTTTATGTCAGTTGTAATGGAGTCTAAACTAATATGGTAATGTTACCATGCTCTAATCTAAGTAATAAAAGAATCAGAATTATCGTTGAAAATGCAATAAAGTAGTAATCTGTACCCTCCGTGATCCAAAGCAAAGGCAAAGGTATAGATTGGCCATAGGCTACAGGCCTATAGGTCTTTGTGAATAGTAATAAGTAAAATACAATATAAATATACTCTTTTTGAATCACCTCATACCTGCTGAAGTGTTTTTATGTAGGCCTAAAGGGAGGGGGGGGGTAGCCTACTCTAACCAATGCAAATGACTATAGTAGATTACTAAATAGAAATTGATATGGGCAATTAAAAAAACCTGTTGTTATTATATTATCTTCTTGTTTTTTTAGGAATGACCCTGTTAATGGGTATGAAGCCTATTTTACTGAAGACAGTTACAGGAAACTTGTTAAAAAGGAAACATTTGAAAGCAACTTATCCAAAAATATTACAAGTATTAAATTGCAAAGACAATCTAATCATATAGTCCATGGTGACAAGGGCAATAAGTCAGCCTCTGTTATTGAAAAAAAGGGCAGTAACTCATCCTTTGGTGAAGATGTTGGTAGTATAAAAGAAAGCAAAAAGTCAAGCCAAGAAACAGATGTTAAAGGTATTAAGACAGAAGTAAAATCAGAGCCAGGTTCTACTGAAGATTATGTCTTACCAACATCTCTTTTGGGCAGGAAGTAAGTCAGTTATGGGTATATTTTGTGCATTCCTGTACTGATACTGATAAATAATTGGCAAACGATATATCGATAATTAATAAATGCTCAATAACAAATTTAAATGAACTGTTAACGAGGTTGCCAAAAAAATTTCCTGTTTTTTTGATACAAGAAATATTTTGACCTGGATACAGACACATAATGAATTTATCAGTGGAAGTGATAATTGTTATATGATAATTTGTTATTTACATCTCAGTTGTTTTTAGACATAATGATATTTATCGACATAAATAGTTTTTTTTTTTTTTTTACAGAATTGGTGGTTTACAGAAGAAATCCAGTTTAACTAAACCTGAACAAAGAAAATATATAGATTTATTATTAAAATATAGATTCCATCCACCTGGTACAAACTTATCTAATATAGAGAAAAAAGACTTGAAATATTTTGAGGTAATATGTAAGACTTTTGTATGGTCCATATATGTATATCCAGTTGGAAATCGCAAAAAGAGTAGGCTAATGCCGCTGTCCTGACAAAAATTTCCCTCATTGCTCACTGCATGGCATTGCCTGCCATAAGGTGCATAAGAGTAGGACGTAAAACTCCATTCATTTCATTTTGGTCTATATATAAGTATTATATACATGTTTGAGCCCCATAAAGCTCAGTTTATTTTTCATTTTATTTCTGGACTAATTATTCGGAAGATGAAATGCACCCCAGTTACTCCCCCTGTCAATAATTTTATCTCTAGTAGATTAGGCTTAGTATGTTTATTGAATTGCACTAATTTGGTTCATTTACGTTTTTGTTACCATTGCAATTTTTATGTCATTACAGTCATTACAAGTTCGAGTCGCAGCAGAACAAAATGAGTTTATGGGTAAATTACGAGACCTGGCACCTAATCAGGGAATATATAATTTTCTCTCACCAGATGGTAGAAAATATATAGAGGTTAGGATATTTTATTATTCTGTTTAGATGTATGACGACAAATTTTGATCGGCAATAGTCAGAATGGATGACAATTATGCTGATAACAAAATAAAATCAAACCCCATTCTTAGATCTATAAGGATACATTGACTAGAACTGAGATTTTCCAATCAGAATTGACAATCTAAAAAAGCACAGCACAGCACATGAGTATAATAACAAGTTAATTACAATTTAGATGGGACCAGTGTTAACCCTACGGGTGCACTCGAGAGAGTGACCTATTAAAAGACCACATTGATATTTCTGTTGTGTGCTTCATGATTTTGTATTTATGAAGCATGAAAAGAGCTAACTAAGTTAAGAAATGAACAACTTCTGTGTTAATATAATTGTGAATACTCTAAATTCCAGGAAAAATACGAAGAGAAGTTGAAACAAGTAGAAGAGTTACCAAGATATTTTGTAACAATAAATAAACCTGTTCCATTGAATGTTACTATCAATCCAGGAAGTCCACCTCCTAGTTTAGTGTTTGTTAAAACTCTAGCAGAATTGGTGAGTTTTAACTGATAACTGTAATTCTCTGATTGCTACAACTGAACTGTGATCTAAAAATGATCTATATATATGGTCAGTGATTCTGAACTGATTGCTACAACTGTACTGATTGCTAAAACTGAACTGATTGCTACACATGGTCTGATTGCTGCAACTGAACTGATTGCTACAACTGAACTGATTGCTACAACTGAACTTGATTGCTACAACTGAACTGATTGCTACAACTGAAATGATTGCTACAACTGAACTGATTGCTACAACTGAAATGATGGCTACAACTGAAATGATTGCTACAACTGAACTAATTGCTACAACTGTACTGATTACTACAACTGAAATGATTGCTTCAACTGAACTGATTGCTACAACTGAACTGATGGCTACAACTGAAATGATTGCTACAACTGTACTAATTGCTACAACTGTACTGATTGCTACAACTGAACTGATTGCTACAACTATACTGATTGCTACAACTGTACTGATTTCTACATCTAGTCTGATTGCTGAAACTGAACTGATTGCTACAAGTGTACTGATTGCTGCAATTGTACTGATTGCTACAACTGAACCCATTGCTACAACTGAACTGATTGCTAAACTTGTACTGATTGTCGCAACTGATTGTAAATAATCTATATATTAAGTCAGTGATTTTGGACTGGTTGCTACACCTTGTCTGATTGCTGCAACTGTTCTGATTGCTACAACGGAACTGATTGCTCCAACTGAACTGATTGCTGCAACTGATTGTAAATAATCTATACATATATAGTTAGTGATTTTGGACCGATTGCTACAATTGTACTGATTGCTACAACTGAACTGATTGCTACACCTGTACTGATTGCTGCAACTGAATTGATTGCTTTATATTTTGTTATCACTGAATTTCCAAAAGCAGTTTTACCTTTATCTCATTATTGTTGAACTTGATTGATTTTAGGGTGTTCCAGCAAAGATAAGCATACCTATTATCTGTAATAATGAGAAGAAGATGATACCCAATGATTATGATAAAGTGTCCAGTCACTGTCCAACATGTGTTCAAACTGGACTGGAGAATAAATATTGTAAACAGGTGAACATATCACAAACTTTACATTATCATTTTAAACTCAAAACAATGTGTGCATGTATGGCATAAAACAAAAGCAATGGAGAAACATTCGAGAAACATTCGTTCAAAACCTTATGAGTTGGTTATTAAATATGATTGATGTTATTCATTTGAATATTTGCTTCACCAGATTCACAAATCTCAGTTATGAGTGAAAGTCCAGGTAAATTGATGATTCATTTTATGTCGGAATTCTTAAAAACAAGCTGTAAATTTAATAGGTCAAGTGATTTATCCAAAGACAAGCTTATTGAAGAACTTGTAAGATCTGATTATTTCTCTATGTCTATATCAGGTGTGTAGTCAAGATAAGAACAGTGAGATGTTGGCCTGTAAAACCTACAGCCATATTGTATTATCCACTAGTGTTTTAAGTTGTCTGGTCAACAACCATGCTCCAAACTTCAACAAAGGCTGGGAAATACCAGTTACAGTTAAAACACATGATTTACAGTGTAAGTGTCCATTTCTAATAATAATTAATAAATTTTATTCTGTATTGCTATAATTTCAAACTGTCAATATAGGAGCTCTTTTATCAAATCTAGTAATATCTGTTATAAGACACTATCACAGCTAGGCATTTATAAATACTTGTATAGTAGATATACCTGCTAGTTACTTTCCACATATTTTTTACAGATCAAGGGCAGACAATCAAACAAAAAGTAGTATATTTTGATAAACCATTGCCTCCAAAAGAAGAATCAAATCGTGATAAGAACACCAAATATCATAAATACGCTTTGAGAGCTTTTCTAGCACGTTCTCAACACAAGACCAATGTTAAAACCAAACCCAATACAGCCTTACCTGAGAGGAAGCCTAAACCTCACGTACAGAACTCGATAGTAAAAGATGAAGATCCATTTGGAGATGTATCAATAGATGATATTGAGACTTTTGGTGCTCCTACCTTGACATTCAAACCAAAAGGTGAGTAGCCTACCTACCTGATTTGTTAAAAGAGTGCAGTGTGAGACTCACCATTGCCATTAGTGGTTGTGTATATTTGCAAGTAAGAATAGCAGTCATTAGTTTCGAACATGTTAGGTATAGCTTCCCTTTTATGTGTATTAGAAATATTTGTTAAATTACTCTGAGATGACTTTCTTTATTATCACTTTATCTCCACAAAGCTAACCAAGACTACACAAAGTTATTATCAATGTCTTTGATGCACATTTAGCTCATCTAAATGCTTAGTAAGCAAGACTTATCTTTTTATTGCAACAGTTTTTTCTTTATCTTGCAGAAATTTCTAAACCCCATAAATGTGAAGTAATGAAAAATGAAAGTAGAGTTAAAAGTGAATCAAGTAGCAATGTGTCTGAGTTAAATAAAGATTTGTTTGGATCTGGCAGTGAAACAGACACACCTTGTGATAAAACTAAAACAAGTACAGACAATGCTGTTAAAGAAGCTAACATTATGAATGAAAGTTTCTCAGAGCTTTCTGAATCAGATCTGACTGACACAGAATGTCTTAAAAGTAGTGATCAATCTGTTCCTAAGAATGAAAATGATAGTACACATTCTCAGGATTCCATAGAGCCAAGACAACAGATAGAAACAAAGATTGCAGAAAGCAACCAGGAACATGAAAATCAAAATGATGAATCAAACACCTCTGAAGGTACAGATGTGTTCAGTCATTCTAAAGAGAGTTCGGTTTCAGAGGTCCATGCTGGATCAGACACAGATGTGGTTCAAAACAATGAAAATTTGAAAAATCCAAATTCTGATTCTGAGAAAAGTTCAGAACAATTGAAGGAATCAATAGCAGGAATAATCAGTCCCCAGAGGGAACTTAGAGTCAAGGTTCAAGATGGTCCTGAAGCTGATAAGACTATTCTAACTGCATCAAATGAGGATTCTGTGACAAATATTCCCCTAATTTTAGAAGCTAGCACAGGGAGTGAATCTGAAGAAAATCTAGTCATTGATTTAGGAGATGATGACTCTCAAGTGAAAAAACGCAAAATTGAGCAGATATTTTCGCCTAAAGGAAACAAAGATGAAAACTTTCTGTGTAACCCAAAACCTGATAAGGTTGTCAATCTGTTGAAAAAGGACAAAAATGTTCCGAATAGTGTTCCTTTTGCCATTTTCAAACAGAAATGGAAATTGAGACCTTTGACCTCTGATGACCTTGACCAAAGTTCCCCAGCACAAGATCAAAATGTTGTGAGATTACGAAGTGGTAGAACAGTGGGTTACCTAAGTGGAGACGAAAGTTCATCAAGTATCAGCATATCAGATAGTGAGAGTGTATTTACTCCACCAAAAAAACCACGACAAATGGAGGAAATTACCTCCCCTGATAACATTAGCCAATCAGATTGCGAGGGTGAAGTACCTGTCAAAGTCATTCCATTAGAAAAACAAGAGTATGGTCAGTTAATTATGGTTCCAAAACAACCAAAAGAAAAAAAGGAAGAAAAATCAATAGTAGAAGAAACTGGTACTCCAATCAGACGTGTACTGAGATCTCAGAGTAGATGTAGTGAATCACACGATCAAAATGAACCAATTGAAATGGAGAGCTTGGCAAATGAAAAGTCGACGTCTGTATCGAGAGAAAGAAGGAAGTCACCAAGGTATTTTATTAAACTTTGGCATTATATCTGCAATTTAATAATTTGTTGAAAATTCATTGAAAAAAAAAAATCCATTCACTTTACAAATAATATACAAATTAATATTATCTCAAATAGACGGAAGCAACACTTATATGAAATAATAATAATGTATTACAGAATTCATGGAACTAACAGTGATATTGAATTGACTAAAGATATAGAAATAAAGCCTATAGACACACCAGAATCTGCAACCAAGGATGTTGAAGTTGTTAAAAGAAAAAGAGGCAGACCAAGAAAGGCGTCAATAATCAAACCAGAACCCAGCACAGAGTAGGTTATTCATTCTCAAAATCTTGAAATGTAAAATACATTTCAATTTACTTATACTAAACATTTGTTACAGAAAAATTATTTAACAAACTACTAATGTGATTTTTGACTGTTATATTTCAGCAGTCAAAGTAAGGAACCTGACCATGTCAAGGTGCCGGCAGTCACAACAAAACCACCAGTCAGACGTTCTTTATCACTTGATAAACAGACATTTGAATCTCATACCTCTATTGGTACTGCAGTGTTACATACAGAAGATAAATCAACTGGGAAAGAACCTGAACAGAAAGATAGTAGTAACACAGTTACTTCCAAAAACAGAAATACAGGTATGTATTGAGGGAAAACTCAATCTGAAGATTGGGGGAGAAAGAGAGGGAAATTTGAAACTCTCAACATGCGAAGTATATAATAATGGGTACTGGTACAATTGTATAGTAATAGGCTTTATAGGTTAGTGATAATCATTTTAATTTGGTTTTCATGTACCAGTGTTATTAAATGTCCAATTTATTCTGGCATCTTGTTATTTTTAGGTTCTGGCACATCAGGTTCCACCAAGAGAAAAACCAGCAAAACTTCAGAACCAAATCTTTTGGATGATATTTTAGGGAAAACAGGAACAGAATCAGACAAGAATAAAGGTAAGCATCATTTGCAGTTTAATTTTCTTTTTTTTTTCAATCAAAGGTCATGGTAACAAGATTGATCAAGTACATACAATGAAGAACACTGACAGAAAAGAATAAAAAAACTCTATTAACTTAATCATTTTTAAACAAAAGGTCTTCTTACTATTATCAGTGACATAAGTTACATAAAAACTTCATTTCATAAACCAAATAAGGTACAGAACAATTAGATGCATAATTCCTTGATGAGATAAATCTATTGTACTTTGTTTTCAGCTGAGGGACAAGGGGAATACCTAGAACCAGTAGATGGTCAAATTTCATATCATTTATGGAAGTTTGCTGGTTTGTCAATAATAATACGAACATCTAGCCATGGTACGGTTCGCGATGCTCGTCAGACATTTCATGGTCACATTGTGCCAAAGTTAGAATATCAGATAAAACATGGGGTAGAACAGATAACACTGGAGGAAGTGAGTCAGGCATGGATTTCATGTTATGTTAAACCTTTCAGTCAGTTGATTAGAGGTAAGATTAAATACTTACAGTCTTTGATTGGTGTAGTGTGTTATATCAGCCAATATACATGTAGCTCAATTCATTCTAGCTGTATATGTTTGGACAATCCTATGGTCCTAAGTAACATTGGTTTATTTTGACCTACCCTGTTTACGCAAATAAAAGATGCTTCCGAGATTCATTGAACACTGAATATACCTTTCGTTTACATCAAAAAATGACAGTAATGGGAGTGTCAAATCCTCGACATTGTACCCTAACTGCCCTGGTTAAATTAGAAATAAAAACTAATATAAAAAGTGGAACCAAAGATGGTCTAATTTTAATTAGACCGTATTAGTTAAGGCTGAATCTTGTTTTATTATCTTAAAACTGGAGTACATGTATTTCTATATCTATATGTCATAAACTATAGACAACTACCTTCAAATCATATTCTTACTCTACATTGATAAGCTTCATTAATGTTGTAGGAAGGATCTCAGCCACCACCTCCGAGTTATTGATGATTGAAACTTTAGATTTAAACCAAATACTGTCTCAAGCCACTAATTTTAAGTAAGTTTTAAGCAAAAATTCTCATTGTGTAAAGAAATATATAGAGGTAAAGTTTCTTTAATAAAAAGTCTATTTACAATTTGGAATAATCTAGACTAAAATATATTTGAATTATTGTGAAAGAGAAATAGACTTGACTAATGTGATCTTTTTTTAATACCAATACCATCTTTTGGTCAAATTAAGGTGACTACATCAAAAGAGTTACATGCATATATAGCTATAAATGATATTTTTAGTCTTCTTTTAATGAGTATTAACATTAAGACCTTTAAGGCCATCGATCTTACATTACATTTTTAAAGAGGGTGAAAAGTACATTCTGATTATGAAAACTATGTCAAATTTTAATAAATACATAAGAAGTTGGTATTTAAGCCTTAAAAATTGCTTATGTTTTATTCTAATATATATCATTAGAAAGAGGACCAACCAAATTAAGGTCAAAATTGGGACAGAGGTTAATTTTTTTCAACTTATGTTAAATTGTTGTTTTTAATTTGTAATAAATTGTTTTTATTTCAGTGTAATTGGAGCCTTATGTAGTTTACATAATATTTTGATGACAGTTTACAGGTTGGTAGTTGGGTTCTGTATCCAGTATAGGGGAAGACTGTCCAATAACATAACAAAATATATGTCTTATTGTTTTCCTGCCATTTATTTGAGACAGTATGAAATTGAAAAGTAAGACAACTTTGTGGAAATGTGTGCAGAAGCATAAGAATATAAAAAAATCCATGACTATTCACTTTTATTTCATTATTCTGCTTAAGTTGGTATTCATTTTTACAATCCACGGTATTATTTCACCTTTGATGTCGACGACGATTATTTCATGTATTAACATGTGGACGCATCGATCGGAAAAAGGGAGTTACTAGTAAATAAGAAACAGTTTACCTTGGATTGTAAGTTAGATATAGACCTCAAATCCCTCGGTTAATATTCGAATATTAACCTCATATCGGTCTATATCTTATACATTTTTACAATCAGTATATTGATCTTAGATTTTTGTGGAATTGTCGACTACTCTGTAGTCATATCCTGTAGCCCCAAATCCCCTGAAATTATGATAAAATCACCAGCAATTTTGACTTTATACTTTACTTCCAGTTTAGAAAATGGCACATATTTATTATGTCACGAAGCAGGCGAACCACATTGTCATATCAAACAGGCTACACAGTATAAACGGTGAGTTACAGTAGCCATCTGATTAATATTGACATTAAAATGACAGTGGTTGACAAATGTAAACTTGATGTCTGACAAAGAGCATTTGAATTGGTAAATAGAGCCAAATCAACAACCCTGCATCGTACATAGATCTGATTTCAATTTCAAAAACGAGAGTAGCTTATATGATTTATTGATGAATAAATTCTAAAGTCGATTTCCCAAGCATTTGAAAATATTTGTTTTGCCTTTCTATAACCACATTATATGGTCTTATAAATAATTTATATTTTGTGGATTATTCATCAAAAACAGCAAATAAATCATTGAATGATTGTGTCCTTTCAGTGGTGCGTACGACCTTCACTTTAGTCATCAAGGTCATTCCAAGGTGAATGAGATGAAGAATCAATGGATTCCTATAGATACCAACATTATTCTTCCTCATCATAAAGTTCAAGGTCGAATTCCTGCCACATACGAACCTGAAGGTAGATTTAAAGGAGTTTTTTGTGCTTTGTAAAACGTAGTTTTGAATTTGATATGAAGGCTTAGTCATCATTTTTATCAAAATCCGTGTATGGCATTTCCAATTAAGAAACACACACAGTTTCGTAGTTTCTTATGCTATAGGGTCCTATATGGAACGATTAACGCATTGATGTATTAAAGACTATCGACTCCCCCTGGGCAGGCTGGGCCATTACACTTGTGACTAAATTTGATTTGATGCAATATTTTACCTTTGGAAAATAAAGACTTATATTTTTTTTCAGATTTTAATACTGGAAACAATTCTAACAAACGAAAAGGAGGAAAGAAAAAAAAGTGGAATAATAAAAAATAATTTGAAAAATATGTCTTTTTTCATTAATTTCCCAGCATTAGATGGTTTGTGACACTTTCCTTCTTGTGAGTGTTTGTGGGACCATGATATCATGCAGGAATAAGCAGTGTTGACTTCGCACAATACATCAGGACGTATAGTGTAACAAGTTACATTACATGGTTACATTACATTACATCTCTAAAACCAGCGACGTTAATGTGTACGCAATATGGATTGTCGACAAAAATATATGGAACGATATTTTCACGCTTACAAATACGTACTACTCGTGTGCAACTACGGAAATAAAATCTGGGCCTTACTGTTGCTTACTACTGATAAATGCAGCTTTCAGATATGCGCAATACTTACCGCAATTGCTACTTTTACCGTGGCTTATGGAAGCAGAATAAAGTAACAATTTATACCACTTAGATAAGTAGAGGAAGTCTATTCAGGAATTTCCTTGTGTCGGGAAATATCACTTCTTTTACTGATTCCTGAAATATGATTCTGCTAATTACACCCCGTTGTTCCATTGCTAGGATACATTCTCTTCAATTATACAACCATCTCGCCGTGTTCTTAGCAATTATCATTAAAATTAGGATATCTTTAATTTTTTTAATATTCCTTTTATGTCCGCATTCTGGCTGATAAATAACCACATTGTGACTATATCCGTATTTGTATACACCTACACAAAATTAAATAAGAGTTGGCATATAAGTATGGAGGAGATCGTCGCCAAAAGTGTTCACAAACTCAAACATGAAAACAAGACGTGACTTAATGAATTTTGATTTCCACATTACACAATTATAAAATACACGAACCCATGAATAGTACGCACCCGAGTATAATGCGCACCAAAGATAGTACGTAGTAATGTACAATACACGCCCAAGTATAATACGCACCAAAGATAGTACGTGATATTGTACAAAACACGCCCGAGTATAATACGCATCATTTTATAGTGTATAGTTGTATCTCGAGAAAAAATTGCATAGTTTGAACTGGAGTATGATGTGCATTATCTCGAGCATAAGGCCCATCTCTATATAGAAAACACCCGAGTATAGCGCACTAAAGATAGTATCGACACATGTGTAATGCGTATCAGTTTAAGTACACGCCCCGAATATAACCCGAAATTACATATAGCATAACCTCTAGAAAAGCATTACAGTGCTCTCCCGAGGAATACGCAGGCCACTGTATTGAATTTCGAGCATAATGCGCACCATTGAATATTAAGTACCTGACTATACTGCGCAACAAAGTTAATACGTTCTCAAGTTTAATGTGCATCATTGTACAGTACACGCCCAGCATTATACTGTATTGTATTTAGAGTATAATGCACACCATTAAATATTAAGTACCTGAGTATACGGCGCACCAAAGATAATACGTTCTCAAGTATAATGTGCATCATGGTACAATACACGCTCCAGTATTTATACGTATCGGAGGATACGACACTCCCGACATGTATAGCGCGAAGATGAGGACAAGGACAATCTCTAGAATATTGCGAAACAGTGTAAAGAACACATCCGAGTAAAATGTGCATAATGTTAGATTACATACCTGAGTACAATATAAACAGTATAATTCGAGAAAAATGCGCACCGGTATTAAGTATGCGCCCATGTATAATGCGCAAAAGAATCAGCAAAAAAGGTACTGCTATTGTCTTTTGTTAATTGTAAAGTAAAGTTATGTCTTTTTATTGTTTGGAAAAAGATGAACGTATTTTGAAAAAGCAGTGTCTATTTCTTCAATACAATAATACAAACATAATCCTCCAGCTTCAGACAAGCTCACACGAGACCATTTGATAAATTTTAAACCATTCAATCGTATCTGCCTCGGGCTGATATGCAGATAAATTAATCTTAGGAACACAAGATAGATGGATATTGTACTACATTCATCATTTAACATTCTTGGATGATAATGCACACTTGTATTTCAATTTCAACACCAAATATTTTAAAGTCAGATATTTTTTATATGTTACATTTTTATTGGAAACAATACCGGTTTCTCACAAATCCATCATAATTAATTTGATCTTTTTTAAAACCTGAAAGCTAGGATGTCGCTGGACCGAAACACCTGCCTCTGTTATCTAAATTGGATCCACCAAACATAGAGATATTCTTTAAGATGGGTGTTTATGCATTTCAGTCATTCTATTATAATCTCCATACATGTCACCTTGGAGGTTAAATCACAGTATTTTAACGATACTGTTGTCTGCTTGCCAGCCAAATGTTTAAGGGTCAAAGAATCACGTGATTCTACAAAAATATACACTGAACAGTCTCCACATATAACATCATGTTATAAAAGCCTACAAAACAAGTCTGTATTTTCTGACTCTTTATAAGTGCGCTGTGCACTAAGACATGGCGTCGAAAAATACCCCTATATAACTTGCTCCACTGAACAATTAAGCCTGACTACGTTAAAACTAGCCGTTATATTAATTACATCTTGCAAAAATGATATTTAAGCAATTGAAAATGATAAAAGAACGATGTCTACGAGATAAAAGAACAGTTAACTTCATAAGAGGCCATTCTGAATCATTATCTAATAAATCATAAGTCACAAATTTGTTGCAGTATGGAAATGCGTTGGCTAAGATATATAATATAACAATGGACAATCTTATGCCTAATATATATAAAGTTATAGACTTTCAATTATATTATCCCCAACAATGAATTTATGATTACATTGAGGTAAAATGACATCTTCTTCATCTCGTACTGCTTTTCTAAATGTCCAAACCAAGAATACAAACTGTATTAAAACTATAGACATTAAACCACCGACAATACCCCAATATGCCCTATGATCTAAAAATATAAAAAAAATCGCAGCATAAATATTTCATCATATTACTTACAAATTTATAAAGGCAAAGTTTCAGAAATAATGATATTTTACGCCTGTACCTGATAGGACTAATAAAATGGACGATGCCACTGAATAAACAGCGCACAGAGGTAATGGTCGACTCTTTTAACATATCATAGTGAGGAATCTTTAATGTGCAGATCATGTTGTTTATTATCACATTCAAGCGCCAAACCAATTTAGCACGTCCATCACAGACATTTTTGGGCTGGAGCGCTTGCAATTGTCCGAAGGTATGATCTCTATCTGCACAAAATGAAACGTAATCGCAGATCAGATCTAAATCACACCCATTTTTGTTATCATTACGACCTTCGTCCTTACCTTCGTCGTGTGGCTGAGGCTTAGACGTGAGTGGTGGCATTCCTATAGGAGCTGGTCTAGAATAGTCAAAGTTACCACATGTTGGAAAACCTTCAGGTGGAGGTGGATGCATGTTAAACGACTCGTTAAACATAAGAGCCATACCATCCATTGTATGTAACTCAATGTGACAATGCATGAACCAAACACCAGGATTATCAGCTTTGATTCTTACCACAACGTAACCACCAGTAGGAACAATTATTGTATCTTTTCTTGGTGGATTCTTGAGTTCCAGACCTGGAACATTTCCCCCCAACCAGCTTGAATTTTTCCACGTCGCAGCATTGCAGAAACTCTTTTCTCTGTCTTTATGCCCTCGACAATCAATATCCAAGTTGTCGTCTATTATCCTACCAGAAGTAGCATTGTAACTACCGTATCCCATTTTAAGAACGTAAAAGGAGTGTCCGTGCATATGTATTGGATGTGAGAAGCCTTTTCCTTTTCCCATGTTTAGGAAAACCATCTGATAAGTCTTTCCATGATGCAAGTCTATAGAGTAAGGACACTGACAAACTTTCTCTTCTCCACAGTTATCTTTACATGCTATTCCAATCTCTTGAGGTTGAGTAAGAGCAGAAACAGCCGGTTTCCTGAATGATCTACCATTAACCGAACCTGGAATCCATTCTTTACCAGGGAAACCGAAATTCAGAAACAGTTCCTGATCTGCTCCCAGAGGGCCGTTTGGAGCTCTATCTTCAACCCTGTTTCTCAGCTGGTCGAAAGTAACACATTCAATATTTTGAGACTCTGGGTAATGTAAAAAAGGGCAGTTTACAACCCTGCACTTGTTCTGGGCAGTACAGACTCTTTTTGATGTCGTTGGCTCAATGTCACTAGCACCCTTATATTTTAAAATGGCTAATCCAAAACGTTCTACATCTGCTTCCACAGACACAATGCGTATCCAGTAATTAGCTATTTTGGCAGAGGCACTAATCTTTATATCATATCGTTCACCTGGATGAATGATCACCGACTCTGCTGTGTATGGATTGAGATCATAACCATCTGAGGCTATCACAGTTATATCATGATTGTCTACGGAAATTCTAAATGGTACCTGGATACCTGCTGATATGATTCGGAATACATAGTCATTCCCTTTGCCTACATAAAATTTCTCTAAAGGTGCCTCATTGTTTCCTGTCTCTGAGAAATATCGACCTTTACCATTAACAAGAACTGAATGGTAACTAAATATACTAAACATACCACCGTCGAGAGAATGTGTTCTTTTAATTTTCTTTCGATTGATGAACAAACCATCTTCTTCTTTAAGTTGGATAACATTGGAATCCCAATCATGGTTCCATTCTGTGAGTAACATTATGAACTCCTTTATTTGCAACGGTTTCCTCTCCCTTATGATCAACGGCCCATAATTGCCCATAGAGCGCATCATACCAATGTGTGAATGATACCAATAAGTTCCTTTATGCGAGGCTTTAAAGCGATAGGTAAATGTTTGTCCTGGAAGAAAAGGACACTGTGTCAGAAATGATACACCATCCATCCACGGAGTTCCAACCTGTGGTAAGCCATGCCAATGTATTGTCATGGAATCAGTCGGTAGTGAGTTGGTGACATGCACCACCACCGTTTGTCCTCGGTATACCTCGATTGCTGGTCCAGGGAACTGATCATTTATGGCAATCAGTAAACGTGATTCTTCCCAACCATCTGTTATTGCTACATTTTTTAGATCTACAGGTTCCACAGCGCTGATGTTAATCACGTCGTATTTATATAATTTACCATTAGCAGGAAACAGAGCATCGCCATCTTTCATCATTGACATCTTATATTCAACATTAAGCCAAAATTCACACACATCATCGGACGATTCACATTGTTTATGACTGGCAACTGATCCAATAAGTAAAATAATCACCACAACTGTATTACTCATTCTGAAAAGATTAGGTAGAATATTTTTAAAGTCGTGATTCGGACAATTTTCAGTACACGTGATTAAACCTACAATTTTTGTAACATGTAATTCAGCAATAAAACGTATAGTAAAGTCACAAAAGTTTTAAGGCTGAAATCTTTTATAATTTGATTCGGGCTAAATATTATTCAATTAACTAGATCACCAAGATACTCGAATTTATATTTCACGGACCAATGAGTTGTCAAAATTCCATATAACTGGTATTATTATGGCTTCATGTTACCTAAATATTTATATGGTAGTATATTACAATATGCGCAACTTTACTAAACCTTTACAGGAGATTCACAATTAAATAATTGTAGCGAAACTTCACATTGGATACCATCGGAACTAGTTTTCCATTTCTTTAGCCTATCCTGTTCTTTACAGCAGTGCTTGCTTCGAATAACGCAAAAGATAATGAATTACTATTATAACATAATCCTTCAATGGCATATTAGAAGCACAGGTGTAGATAAATAAAAACAATTATTATGGATGGATACTTCTAGAGTATTTATTCTTTTCGACATTTCAATGTGGTTCGCATACCGTTAGGGATATAATGATCACTCATCTCATTATATTCCTAAGAACTACATTGAAATGTCGAAAATACTAAATATTCTAGAGGTATCCATCCATAATAATTGTTTTTTTTTTATATTTATCATAACATATATATACCACTGACCACTTGGTTGTAAAGAAATTCCTATTATGACTAATGCCAATTTAGGGAGGAATTTTTGAAGGATATTTCATTACCTTCATTATTATTTTTGGAAAGACAAGATTGACTAAATTCAGGTTGGTTGATTACACCATTAGTTGTGATTATCGATGCTGACCATTGTTGTGTCTCATCTGGTTTTTCTTTATTGTATATGGCGGCCATATTGCTTCAGGTAATGCAACTGTTAGTAGACCAAGCACGGAAAAAGCAGGCTTATTTTCATTATTTAAAATGAATAGTTTTAGTTAAGTTAAAGCCTGATAATTTTAAGCTATCTTAACTTTACTGGTTTTATATACAAACTGGATAATTAATTAAATGGAATCTTACGCAGTTGCTTACAGAAAGGTTGGATATCTCATTAGAATATTTAATTGATAACAAATTAACTATAGATAGGCATTGATTTTAACTTACCTCTAATGTATTCTACAAATATTAAATATTTTGCGTATAGTCTATGCTTGCCTTCAACATTATTGGCCTGTGAACGCGACAATTTTTTTTCTTCAGAATTTTATAAAATTTGGTGTGTAGGTCTATATCAACGAGAGAGATTTGATTTGACACGATCAGTAATAAATCTTGCACTCTCTACACCGATTTATTACGCATTGATCCATAAATGCATTGATTGTTAACAGTGGGAAGATGCATTTTAAGTTATTCTCTGTGATTTACATGTTGTATGTTAACTGCTCAACTGTTCTACTCCTCATAATATACGGAATTTTACGATATAACATTCCCCTGCGTTCCTTATTTGTATGCGCTTTCCGCTTCTGTTGTTCAAATGTTGTCTTTTTGACGTGTTCAATATACAAAATTATATATTTATACTTCTTGGAAACCAAAGACGTTTACATTGAGTATCACTATTGCTTCTTTGTGGAAGTTTTGCTATTATAACCGCTGTCAGTATAGATTTATAGAATATAAAGATAAATGACATTATGTATTTGATATTTATATATATTTTATTGGTAATAGGTCGCTTACAGGTAACAACACGATTAGTCAATGAATACCAATCACTAATCTCTCAATGTTAACAAAATCTACACAGAAAAAAAATCTTTTGTTTCAAATGTTACCAGTAACTCTTAAATCTATATTTTTACACATCAGCAAATTATGATAGCTTTTCCCGTAAGGATTGTTGCCCGATTACTGACGAAAAAAATAACTAAATGAAAAGCTCCATTCCTTAATTTCATATCATTGAAACCGGATTCCGATATTAAGTTACAAAGGGCTACTGCCATATTTGAACACAATTGGGACAGTTAAAAATATTTAAAAGTGCGAAACTCGTCTCAAACAATTTAAATTTCGACCTGACACACTTTGTTAAAAAGAGAAAGAGAAAAAAATGGTAAAGAAAATGTATTTGATGTTTAAGAAAGTGTTATTTAAAGAGTTATTTGAGTACAAGTTACAAAAATGACAAATGCGGGATATAATAGAATACGTGTAATTCATATCTGACAAGGCTAGACAAGTTTGACATTTTAATTCATACCATTACCCATATATTCCCAAAATATTATGTCAACACGGAATTATGTACATCTCAGAATAATCACAAGCAGATTATCATCTGTGTTTGAAATACAAATGAATTGCCCACCTATCCCGTCTACCGATTAAGAATATACAGATTAAGTTTACAGCATTTATAAAATATTCGTTATTGTAATATTATAGGATTCTTGTATCGAACTCTCTCTATTATTTAATTTTAGTTATATCAGTAACATGAATATATTTTAGTAGATTGTTTCTCTTTCATTCTTGACGAATTCAAGTTTCCCTTCTTACTTGATATAATACGTCCTCTCGAAGTTTTGACAGGACCTGACTATATTACCCCATCTAGTTATATATTATACTAGTAAACACATTGAAATTAAAAATAGCTGACATTGGCAAATTATAAATTGCATATTATAAAAGGTAAACGAACTCCTCTATAGAGAAAATATTAATGTTGTATTAAAATCGTATTATTTTGACTGCAGTTAAAATGATAATTTGCTCAAGTCTTTAAACGTATCTTTTAATAAAAAAAAAACCCCAAATGTATCAAATAAAGTATTTGATCGGTTAAACTAAACGAAACCATAAAACTACTTACTTTAAGCTCATGGCATAGTCCCAATTCACCTGTGATGAAGTGGTTTAAAGACAATGTAATTGTCAATTGTTTACTCGATCCTGAATCGTTTCCTGCTCTAGTAGCGTACATATGTATATATTAGAGCTAGTAGCAGTCAAAGGCCAAGCATATAATATATATAAAAAAGAAACAGCCAATCAGATTGATATAGTGATAGTGAACACGCATGAATCGCATCATATGACTAAATTTACCAATGCTCAACACAGCATCCTTCATTATAACAGGCTGAAAGGCTACGGAAAGACAAAAACCAAGGAAACCTCTCCCATTAGAGCCACAGTGCATCGGTTAAGTAAGACATTTCGAAAGTTCAAACTACGTCGATTTGGAGATTTAACACTCAACGTGAGACCTATAGTTATCGATGCTTGAACTGGGTCGAGGGCGCATGGACAAACCTACCTATAAGGCCCTTAATTTTTATATTTTCATATTTTTGAGATGATGAAAAAACCAGTGGCCTAGTGACAATACCCTGGTACAACCTGTGGTCCAGAAACAATACCTTGGCAATGAAAGTGGTCCAGTAACAATACCCTGGTTCTATAAGTGATCCAGTAACAATACTCTGGTACTATAAATGATGCAGAAACAATACCCTGGTACTATAAGTGGTCCAGTAACAATACCCTGGTACTATAAGTGGTTCAGCAACAATACCATGGTACTATAAGTGGTCCACTAACAAAACCCTGGTACTATAAGTGATCCAGAAACAATACCCTGGCACTATAAGTGGTCCAGAAACAATACGCTGGTACTTTAAGTGGTCCAGAAACAATACCCTTGTACTATAAGTGGTCCAGTAACAATACCTAGGTACTATAAGTGATCCAGTAACAATACCCTGGTACTGTAAGTGATCTAGAAACAATACCCTTGTACTATAAGTGGACCAGTGGCAATACCCTTGTACTATAAGTGGTCCAGAAACAATACCCTGGTACTATAAGTGGTCCAGTAACAATACCCTGGTACTATAAGTGGTTCAGCAACAATACCATGGTACTATAAGTGATCCAGAAACAATACCCTGGTACTATAAGTGATCCAGAAACAATACCCTGGTACTATAAGTGGTCCAGAAACAATACCCTGGTACTATAAGTGGTCCAGAAACAATACCCTGGTGCTATAAGTGGTCCAGTAACAATACCCTGGTACTATAAGTGATCCAAAAACAATATCTAGGTACTATAAGTGGTCCAGAAACAATACCTAGGTACTATAAGTGGTCCAGTAACAATACCTAGGTACTATAAGTGATCCAGAAACAATACCCTGGTACTATAAGTGGTCCAGAAACAATACACTGGTACTATAAGTGGTCCAGAAACAATGCCTAGGTACTATAAGAGGTCCAGTAACAATACCTAGGTACTATACGCGGTCCAGAAACAATACCTATATACTATAAGTGGCCCAGTAACAATACCTAAGTACTGTAAGTGATCCAGAAACAATACCTAGGTACTATAAGTGATCCAGAAACAATACCCTGGTACTATAAGTGGTCCAGAAACAATACCCTTTGTAAGCTATTGGTATCAACAAATAAATGCATCTGGAGGTAGAAAAGCGTCTCGGTTATCGCTATAATCGCCAAACCTTTTAATAAGAGCAGCTAATAATAAGCGAATCGGATGGTTTAATATCGAGGGACCTGAAAGGACCCTTTACAATACCAGGTTGCGCAATAAATTATGACATATCCATGATAACCATTTTTATACTTTTAATGGCTTTTAAAAACCTACCCAATACAGGATTCCGAAGAAAGATTGACTTAATATAGTATACAATAGCTTTATTTATGGTATTACGAAAGCTGAAATTAAATGTCGAAATCATGATTAGTTTTGAAGTCAGGAAAAAACAAAAACTTAAAATATCTGTATTCGATGATTCTCTCTATCACTGACAACAATGTTACCATTAGCCAAGATAGCCAAACCTTCCAATGCCTTAAATTGTCCATTTTCATTACCCCACGAACCAAACATGGAATAGTAAGTACCGTTTGGACGAAATATTTGAACTCGATTGTTTCCACTGTCAGCAACGGCAACAAATCCTTGCGCGTCGATAGCTATACCTCGTGGGTATTTCACTTCACCGTTTCCGGTTCCGGAGTCGCCAAACATGAACAGGAAGTCACCGTACATGGAAAACACTTGAATTCTATGATTACTACTATCACTGACATAGATTTTATTGTCCGGACTCACAGCTACATACTGGGGATTATCCAGTTGCCCCAAGTCATCGCCTTGTTCACCGAAACACCGAACAAAGGATCCATTCGATTGGAATACCTGTATCCGGTTATTTTCTTTGTCACACACGTAAATAAAACCCATATTATCACAAGCGATGCCCCATGGATAACACAGTTGTCCTGGTAGAGACCCTTCTTCACCAAAAGAAGTAACAAAATTAAAACTATGGTCGAATATTTGGATTCGATGATTGTACCTATCTGATATTATAACTTGTCCCAGGTTATTTACGGTGATTCCGGCCAGACAATCGAACTCACCTTCCTCTTGACCGTACGAACCAAACGATCGACGGTAGTCGCCAGAACTGTCAAACACTTGCACTCGATGGTTACTACTATCTGCTATAAAAATTGTATCGTCAATTGGAGAGACAGCTACTCCCCTCGGCCAGGTAAATTCGTCAAAGCCATTACCGCGAGATCCAAATCTGACTATAGCCCGCCCTTTCTGGTTATACCTGTTCCTTGGCTCTACCTGATTTAAGGAGCGACCTGACCCCTGATTTTGAGAGGAAGCTGACGAGGGAGGTTGGTTATTTCGTTGTCGTTGTGGTCTTTGGTAGGAATTGCGAGTGGTGAGATCTTCTTGTGAACTTGTAGATGATGAATTTTCAGGCGGAATTTCAAGACGATTGGGTGGACGAGACACTAAGGTATCCCCTGCGGTTGCATACCGGGAGTATGGCCGATTCTGACCGACTTCGTCGACATCGTCGTCAATGTTGTCTTCTTCAGGAGGTGGAGACATACCCCCGAGACTCCTCCGGCGATATCGCGACAGGATACCTTCTTCTCCAGACACCAATCCTAGTCTGGTATCCGAATGATGATCACGCCGTGGTCGCCTTCGTGGTTTATGAGCAGTGGTTGTTCTGGATGTATTTCTTGTATTTCTGTCATCATAATTGTCAGTATCACCGGCCAAAAGCTCTCTGTGTGAATCATGCAACGGGTCGCGATTTAAATATGACGGCAACATACGACGTCTTTCCGTCGTAGGTGACGATGTCAAGGGACTGTGAGTGCCTATAGAGGATGCAAGACCATACTCTGTGTCTATATTTCTTGAGGACGGTCGAGAGGTATAACTTTGGTATCTACTGCTGGTAGGGCGAGCTAAATCCACCAATCGACTGGCTAATCTACTCTCTATGGTTCTACTTTCCATGTTGGAGCCTCGAGATCCAGGGTGAGCAGAGATATCGATTTCTCCAAAAGCAGCAATCGTTTCAGAAAAGGTTTCAATATCAGCATTAATGTCAATTTTACGGACTGTAATTCTCCTCAAGTGGCTTCCTTCGAAACTCTGAGTTACGTTGCAATTCTCTTCACATTGTTCATGGAGTTGCATCAATTCCGCTCCACCAATTGTACTTCCATGTCCCACAGCACTTTCAGATGAATCACAAAAACTTGCCAAACTAGCCAATTCAACTTCCAAACTTTCTTGTTGAGATCTCAGATTTTCCAGCTCAGATATTAGAAACGTGTCTACTTGCTCTAAGAGAGATCTCTGTCGGATTTTAAAGTCACGTATTAACCTTTCAAATATTTCATTTATCTCGGTTTTCGCATTTTCACATCGTTGTTGAGCCTGGCTACCTCTAGCACCGATATCGTCAATGGCATTGGAAATTTTGGGCATTCCTCTTTTAATTCTGTAAATCATTCGCTCAATCTCGACCTTCACCTGTTCCATATGTTGTCTGATACAGATGTCGCAGATTTGTTGCTGACAATGATGGCACGGACTCAGTCTGCTTGATCTAAAACAGCTACTACAGGTTGTTCTGGGAGGGGGTGGGGCCACCTCGGGCTGGTCTATCCCTGAAAATAGTGAAATATTATCTCATAAAATACTAAATTAAGACGCAGTAAATACTATGTTGTCTTTCGTAAAGGATAACGAGTGGCATTAGCGTCTTCACTGAAAAACCTCACTAAATAATTTATCAGCACATTTAATTTAGTTTTGTTGCTTACTTGTTCCTTACTTGTTGACAATTGACCTAAAAATACAAACAAATCCCAGAGCTGCTCTCCTCTTACCAATCGCACGTCTACACAAACCTGACGATTCTAGTCCTACCCAGCTGCTCTGACGGAATATCGGATGGGATATCAGAAATATACCCAGTTCCGATATCTCATCCGAATGTTATGTCGGAGGAACTAGGTAGGGCCAAGTTTGTCAGGGTAATCGTTGGGTGAGAAAATACCTACCCAAATCTTCTCCGTGAGAATATCCCCCGTATCTAGAACATGTATCATGTGTTCCCGAACTCTTCTTACAGAATGCTTCAGTTTCAGATAGTTTCTTAGTGCTAACTCCGCCCTCATTTCTGTTTAGGATAGGTATCCTAGGCTCGCCCAAAGACAATCTTGGGAGATCCATGAATCCCATGACCGTAATGTTATTGGGAAATGCAGATGTCCCTCCTCTCGGTACCAGATGATCTGCTCGACACTCTGGACACTTGATCATCCGAGTTCTTGGGTTGATCAATTGTTCCAAACAAGGTGATTGGCAATAAGTATGTTGGCATGGTAACAGTTTTGGTGTTTTGAATCTG
The DNA here is from genome assembly GCA_030562195.1 of Nipponacmea schrenckii. Classification (NCBI taxonomy): domain Eukaryota; kingdom Metazoa; phylum Mollusca; class Gastropoda; family Lottiidae; genus Nipponacmea; species Nipponacmea schrenckii. The sequence goes on from CM060203.1 coordinate 12,953,044, forward strand.
TCTAGACATACAGAACACTGTAACAACTGTTCAATATGGCGCGAAGAATACGTCACATCTTCGTCCTCCATTTGAATTATCGTCTGATCTACGACCTAGTTTCTCGAACACGAACTACCTCCCTCTGGTTCAAGTGTGATAGAAGATCTTCATCTCACGACCTGTAATTAGAAGCAAATCAAATCAGTTCCATTAACTGAAGTTGTCTGAAAGTGAAGCCTAATGACAAGAAAATTCTGTTGGATAACCCTCTCGTATCATTCTTTGATAGCCTATTTGTTTTCCAGTTTTTATTTACCATTTTCCGTGCAATTATTTGTTTTTCAAAAGGGGATTGACGTGTACTTGAGTATGCTCTCTCTACACCAAAAGGAAATATTCACAAACATTATATGAATGAAAGCAGCATTGCCAGTATTCAGTGCTAACGTAGATATGTAATGAAATATCAATTGGAATATTGAGTAGATAATAAAATTGGTAATGGATTGCAAGAAAGATCAAAATTGTATCTGCTATATAAAATACGACCACCACAACTATAGTTTCGTAGTAGAGAAGTTATTTTTATTTCGTGTCCAATCATCACCTTATTGAGTCTTCTTGTAGTATTTCTGCCTCCACAGCAATTGTTGAAATGGCTATTATTATTAACGTATTGTGCGCGCCAAGAAAAGCACAATTTTTTAAAAACATCTTACTTCACCAGTAGCCTACATCTACATCTATTTTTATAACCTTACCTTAACTACTTTTATTATTTTCGAGTAGATAATCACAATCACAATCTACATACAAATCACGAGAAAAACAGAGAAATACCACTATTCTATAATTTTTGATGACAATATATTTAATATCACCACTATTATTCTTTTTACAAGTTTTATTATTATAGATTATATATACAAAAGGAAAACTGAAAAACACCTAATAAAACTATATTTCAAATAACAATAAGAATACTGACATATATCAATCTATTCAAGGAGAAAACTGTCATATATCTATCAAAACTATTATCCAAATCACAAGGAGAAAACTAACATATATCTATCAAAACTATTATTCAAATCACAAGGAAAAAACTAACATATATCTATCAAAACTATTATTCAAATCACAAGGAAAATACTGACATATACCTATCAAAACTATTATCAAAACACAAGGAGAATAATGACATAATGTATCAAAACTATTTTTTTCATTTTTTTTGGAGGAAATTGACAAATCTATCACACTATTATTGGCGCCAAGTTTGAAAATGCCACATGCTCTTTATGTACTTGGAAAGCGGTACCCCTTAGTTATGATATAGTATTGTATTATAATATCAGGTAACAGTACATATTATATTAGTTAAATTAGTACTAATAGGCCAATATTTTGCCAAGTTTCCAAAATCGGCACTTCCATCAAGATGAAAATTGAAGTGATTTCATGTCTTAGTTTGAAGATAAGACGAATAAAGCTGGCAGTAATAAGTCGGTGAAGAAACTTCTGATAGCATGATTTACAGGTGTTATAACAATAGATACACCACACCTATAGTCTGCTTACCATTTCTATTATATTGTTACCATCTTTAAAATATATTAAACAATACAGAAATCCACACTATCGTGAAACTTTTGGGTAGGTTTAAGATTTCGAGATTCCTACTATATACTAGTACCCTTGACAAAGCAGGTTGGGAATTAACTTGATTTCTATGTTCATAAGGATTTATAGAGTATAGTATTTTGAAATAAATTGTGTTCACAGCCATGAGATTACAAGATGCAGGCTGCTTCAGTAGAATGGTGATGGATAGATGTAAATTAAGTTGAAAATTGCATGGAGGAAATTTTCGGTGGCCCTTCATTGCCGTGCTGAATGCAAATGACAGTAAAAAAAACTATATTTAAAGAATTATTAACAAATTAATTTATATTTAAGATATTGCCTTGGCCTATAAAATTTCAGGATTGTCTGCTAATTTCGGCACTATTTATTCTATCGACAACAGTGTTTATTTAGCTTTATATAGCCGACTATCTTCATTGACAGTAAACGATCGTTTGATACGTCCAGAATGTGCCAAATATAACATCCCGATACTATGGCATTTCTCAATTTAGATTCTCCTGAGTTTCTGTATGTGTAAGATCATAGTTTAAATGGCATTAAAGTAGCGTACATGTACACACAAGCCTACGCAATTATTGCAAGCCATATTTGATTAGAGATTTCTACCGTTTCTTAGTGATTCGATCCTTGTGAGTTATGTGTTTTTACACATACGTAATGCTGATCAACATACTCTCTGTAACAGTTCTGCTGATCAATATACCTTCTGTAACAGTAACTTCCTACTATGGGCATTACAGTTTACTTGAATTGAAAAAGGGTTTGTATCCGTAATTCATTTTTGTTCGTTCCAGTTTTACGCCCTGCTTGCTGTTTCAATATATTCTACAGTACTTTTTACGCTTTACCGTTTAACTGTTCAAGAACCATGCATTGTTCAATATATTATGATATTATGATTTGTTGATGCAGTAAATCATCTTTAAACTATTATCGTGTGTGATATACATTTTGAATGAATCATCGTGTAAAACGATACCAATATAAGTTATTGTTTGAGGTGTGCATTATAAACAGTAGATAAAACTCATAACCAGTTGGTCTTGACAATATTAAAGTCTATCTGATGTTGAATATTACGATGAAGAAGTAAATTTGACTTTCAGATTATTCTAAAATCGAGGTTTTATAAACCAATTAGTTTCCTCTTGCCAAAGACGAAACAATCTATAGTAGGACGTAATACTCCATTCATTCATTTTCATCTCATTGAGTACTTAAAAGTGTCAACACTCTCCTAGTAAAATATACTATTCATGTTTAATTAGTGTTTTTCATAATTTAAATGGATATAGTCCTGCAAATATATCATATACTAGCCATCTATATCAACATTCTTTAGTAAAGTTATTCATACCACTGTTATGTTAATAATGGTAACACATGAACGGACAACTGCAGCGAAAAGAAACAAAAGAAGGTAGAAACGTGACTTCAGGCACTGGGGCTTTACAAAAATGCAGGAGGCAGCTGAACCTTCTCGGCATAGTTCCAGAAGCAATGAAAATCTTTGAGATAGAATAGCCATGGCAATAAAGAACTTATTTCAGATGCATTGTGGACCAACTCTTCTCGATTATTGGCATGAAAATTAAGAGTTGTCGGCTAGTATAGCAATAACTATTTTAGAATATAAGTGCAACGAGAAATATATATCAATCTTGTCATGAGAAGAAAACCAATGACCCAATAGCCTGAATATGATACTAGAATCAACCTAGATGTTTAACCCTTTTTCCTAGTCTACCCTGATCTACATCCCAGTCACAATAAAGAAAAATAACTCACTATAGTTATTTATACTCTTCAAAATAACTGTTATTCTCATCTGTACCTTTCAGTGTAAAACCTGATCTTCGCTTTGGTTATACTGACTGATTGAATAATGAGGTGAGAATAGTGTCAGAAATAAGGAAATTGGTGTAGGAGTGTATCTCGGTTAATATTCAATGTTGGTTCAATGATAAATTATCTTAATGAGAAAACTGACGAATACGGTATTAATTACCTCAAGACAATATGCATATTAATATTAAAACTATTAAAATATCATAATGAGAAGGGTAATATATATGCCTGATGAATTCTGACATTATTCTATCAATACAATTTGTTCATATTATTAAGAAAATATACATATTAATATTAAACTTGTATAATATCGCATTGAGAAACTATTACAAAAGTCAGTATTAAAATTACAAGAAGAAAATATGCATATTAATATTAAAACTATTATAATATCGTAATGAGAAAACCAACATACCTCATATATCAAAATCATTATTCAAACGACAATGTGGCATTATTATGTATAAAAGAAAACTACCATTAACCATTAAATTTTCTAACAAATATCTATAAATACTATTCTTTGTATTTTCTCAACCTGGTACTGATGGTACGGGTATCTCTAACAATATAACGTGTTTTATGATTCGACTGTAATAGCTTCATAAGAGTTTCACTTATAATGAGGTGTAACGATAACGAAGAAGGTTATGTACAATAATTGATCAAGGTATACAAGTACTTGAAAGGTATCATCACAATAAAACAAATGGATACACACGGGAAGCCTAGATACCAAAGGTAATTTATGAAGAGGTTTTCAAGAGGTATTCTGAATTGACATATCTTGTCTAATTTAGATATCATATGCTTCTCCCGAAAGGCGAGCTTGTATTGTAGTGGATTCCAAAATGTTGGATGTTATGCACAAATAGATAAATTAAAGTTGAAGTAGAAAACACGATGAGATATGTCTTGACAAACTAAAAAGAAGCAGGGGATTAATTAAGTATCCCTCTCGACTCTCTCAATTTCCACACCCAAAGAATAATAATAGGGACATAAGCTTATCTTTGTCGACATTTTGACAGGATACCAGATTAGCTATCTGGATATTTCGAGGGGGGGAGGGGTAAAAAGTTTTCTATTTGATCATTATGGAGAAAGATCTGTGTAAACATCAAAAAAGGAATACAGGGTTAACTTGGGGTTACCTGAAACGAATGAGTATGGCATCACATGTCCATTATGAACCAAAAGCATTAATAATGTCACAATGGTAAGCTCTGTAATAACAATGACTAATCTACAGATATAAAGACTAATTAACAGCAAACTTTAAAATCATTAGTTTGGCCTGTTTTTCATCTTCTAACATCATTATGTAAAGTCACTTGCGCATAGAACCATCTCATCTGTCCAGATGTGTCTTGAAATCGACCATGATAGACTGGTTCTTTACATTTGTACGGCTCACGTTCACAATTTTAACGAAGTTTTTTCATATCATATCTACTAACCGCTTTCTTCAGACGTCTATACCTTCTCGTAAGAATTTAGAACGTAAAAAAGAAATGAAGTTTTACGTCCTACTCTTCTCCACTTTGAGGTAAATAGAACACATTGGAACTTAATTGTACAAACACAACGGCTCTAATCCATACTCATCAACTTGTTATATTTTAACATATGTAACCCGAATTTGGTCAGATAAAGAACATAACAGATCCTTTGTTGACTAACAATTAGCCAATAACTTAAGCTTTTCCACTGTAAACGGTTTGATAAACACGCTTCCCTTCTCCTATGAAGACGACTAGTGGAATCATATTTCCAGATAATACCATTTTCATTGGTTGCAATTTTCATCAACCAAAAGACAATCTAAAGACTACCAATGGCATTTAGCATGAAATGATTGGCAAAATGTGATTCTGTTAAAGAAAGTCCTTTTAATAATAACATAAATAACTAACCTAATTTCTTGAAACGTAAAAATATATTAGTCTTAACTTATTAGGAATTTATGTATCCCTACCTTACTTTGCAACAAAGGTAACTACGCTCTTATACCTGACCCCCTTTTTGCACAATTTAATAATTGTAAATAACTAACCTGATTCTCGAGTGAAACTTAGTTGTAAATAGAACACAACAACTGTATGAATACACCCAATCTAACTAGCGAGAGTCTTGGAATGTTCTTAAAATAAACCCTAACCCATGATTAATATCTACGCAACTCGTTTCTCTTTAAGGCAGGATGCCATACCATCTTATACACCTGGGAATTCGGGATATAGGTTGAAGACGGTACGAGTGAATTGCCAAATTTTACTCATAACATACAATTATCGTAGTTAATGGAAAGCGATATTGTTTTTATAGGATACTGGGCTACTCTTGGGTTCAGTGGCACTTAATAACTTAATAATACATATACACCTTCGACGTTTGTACGTTTGCCATTTTTGCCATTTGCTCATTCACGTAGTTCTCAAGGGTCAACAATATACAAACGTATTTTACTTAAAGGGGCACAGGCTTGATTTGTTTCGGACAATCATCCGACAGCCTCAAACACATGAAATCTTTTGTTTAGCTAATCAGACATAGTCTACAGAGCTTACCTTTAAAATCTGAGCCTTCAAATCCATGGGTATACATATTTATCCGTGTTTGAAAATCATAATGTCTTAAGATATTATGAACGTCCCGCCATATTGGAAAATCAAAGAGTTATAAATAGACTACTGCGCAGGCCCACGCTGATACAACAAAAAGAATGTACATGTAATAACAATTGTAGATTTTGTCAACAGGACACACAATTTTCAGACTGACTGAAGACCAGCCGCATACAGCACGGAAAAAAAAATAAAAAGTGAAATTGAGGTATATTTCAAGGTATTTTGTGATTTTCTTAGAGCTTGAGTATTTCTGAGGACTGTTTGAATGTAACAAAGGCCCAAAACGACCACTAAAAATCAAGATTGTGCCCCTTTAATAGAATGTCTTTTTTTCTTGTAGCGAAAATGTATGGTCATTTCAAATGAGACTTTTTCCTTAATATTATGTTTAATGCTGTACATAAGTTATATTTGTGCCTTTACTAAACGCTTTTGTGCAAACTAAAATTATTTTGAATTTTTGCAATGGATATGAAAACAGGACCGTGCCAGACCAGTGCCGAGACCTGGAATCAAAACAAGCACACTAAAAACCGTAGCTCACGTAAAAAGAAAATCATTGCTTGTATAAAGGATTGTAAAGAGTATTGTATTTGGATGGTAAAGAGTATTGTATTTGGGTGGTAAAAAGGGATTGAATTTGGATTTTAAAGAGGATTGAATTCGGGTTGTAAAGAGGATGTTTTGGGATGGTAAAGAGGATTGAATTTGGATTGTAAAGAGGATTGTATTTGGGTGGTAAAAAAGGATTGAATTTGGATCGTAAAGAGGACTGAATTCGGGTTGTAAAGAGGGTTTTTTGGGATGGTAAAGAGGATTGTATTTGGATTGTAAAGAGGATTGTATTTGGGTGGTAAAAAAGGATTGTATTTGGATTGTTAAGAGTTTCGTTCTTAGATTGTAAAGTGTACTATATTGTGCAGAGATTTGTATTTGGATTGTAAAGAGGATTGTATTAGGATGTTAAAGGGGATTGTATTTGGATTGTAAAGAGTATTATATTTGGATTATAAAGATGATTATATTATGATTGTTAAGAGTACTGTATTTGAACTTTTAATTCGGATGTCTTTGGTTATTGCAATTTAAAATACATTTTTCACGACGTTACCATCACAGAGGCCCTTATATTCTCTCATAATGCAGCTTTGCAAGAATAACGTACGAGGCTCCTTCGACGCAATTTTCAACTCCTTTTATTATAATTATTTCGTTTGTCAAAAGGAAATTATTGATTCGTTTAAACGATAATATATACATTTCGTTTAATTAATCAAATGAATGGCGTTTCATCCTAATCTCAAGCTCACAGGATATAACTTTACGTGCAAAGAGGTTAATACAATGTTCTCTTTTTTAAATGATACAGAGCATACAGAGCATACAGAGCATACAGAGCCATGTAAAATGAGGGAAAATATGATTGTTATAGACTTATAAGTTTTGTCATTTCAATCTTTGAACTTGTTGCGAATGCACAGTTGTAACTCAGGGAATTCGAATGTTTTATTTACAAAAGGGCAACATATATTACAGAAGAGAAACCTTTTAAATGTAGAATTGTATTCTTTAAAAAGAAACGTAAATAACACTTCATAACTAATTTTCCTATCTATGTCACCGACTGAACTTGACACTAAAGAAGACAGAAAAGATATATTTTCAATCAAAGGATAATAATCTAAGATAGTCCAAGACCCTCTCACGAAAGAATATGTTTGATGAATTGATTTTGTAGTAATATATACAAGTGTGAAAAATATGAACATATACAAATATTTTCAGTTCTTCTATCACCCTCTTCGATGAACCAGTTACGCTAAATGGCGTTTGTACAACAACGACGCTATCTCAGATTTGTGTCAATTTCATATCAAACAGTTAATTGGTATTAATTAAATTTTCAAAAATATAAATTTAAGAATTTAACGTTGGTCCTATTAGCATTATTGGTGTGTAAAAGCAATAGATCACGACACAAACATGCATTAATGACTTCGTCATTTATCCAGTTTGCCTCGTAATATATTGCGTTTACACACCAATAATGCTAATGAGACCAACGTTTGATTCTTAAGAATACAAGCGTATAAATATACGTATGTTATAGTAGTAAATGGTAAAGACTACCACTGCACTTATGTACTGCTTCAGAATGAGACAGCTTACCCATCCATCAGTCTCAACAATTCTCAGCACTCCAAATTCTTCGTTGTTGTAGCAAAATCATAGATATTCACGTCACACAAGGCCACTGTAGTCTTGCTGTGGTACTTTGAAAATTTAGGGAATTTCATTTTAAGGTAAATTTTGATCTCAATACTACTCTCTTCCAGATCTGCCATTGTCATTTTCTTAAAAATGAAATCATCTTCCCAAACTTTGGCTTTCTCGCAATTAATGCTTCGACTTTTCTGCTTCTGTGATGTGGACGATGAAAGATTGACAGTAGCGAATATTTTAGTCTTGCTGGTCATAGCTTCAGCGAAAATCCTAACACGGTGGATAGTTACTGTTAAGAGATTACGTTTGTGTTCGTGATGTATCGTTAATTGGATGTGATTCATCGGCAGTTCCACATCAGCGATGGAGTCAATCTTTCCTCTGGGTTTTGGGTAGACTACTGTATCATTGGATCTCCGTTTGAGAAGTTGATGATTAGAGAGAGTCTTGTTTAGTGCATCTGTAGAATTCATTAATTTGGATTTTGTAAAACCTTTTTTCTCCTCTACGCCTTCATGACAAATTCCAATAGATTCAAACTCATTATCCTGTATAGAATCTTTACGACGGCCTATGTTTGTTACCTTCATTTTGTTACTTCTTTGTAGTATGGTCTGTTCAGGAGCGGAAATTCGGCGAGACTCACCCCAAGCGGGTTCCATTAGACTTCGTTCAGGTCGTGAATATTTACGGCAGTAAAATGTACTGGGTAGAGTCTTTTTGCGTTCTTCTCTACTCCATAATGATTCTAGTATCTGAGGTATCGATGATTTTTGTGCTGGATCACAGGCGGATAACTTTCGTTTTTCTTCAGCGTCTGTTGATAGCAGGTTATGTCTTGAAACACAGTAATTGATAAGAATGTCTGGAGCAGACGACTTCCGGAATCGACGTGCAGTTGGCACATTTACTGTGTCTCCTTGGGCGGAGAACTTCTGACTATTTTCTTTGACTATCACGTTTTGCAGTAAATTTGGACTTGATCTGAGTTCTTCGATATCTCCTGAATACCTTCGTCGATATTCGTGGGTTTTGGTTATTCGTCTCTGCTTAGCTTCCTGATTACGGAAATATTTTCTCACAAATTCAAATGGGATGTCTTGATCATGCACCCAGTTGGTTGTACTCTCGACCACAAGGCCTCTAACACCCTCTAGCTTACTAGACACAGTCATCAATGTCGTCATTGCTCCCTCTTTCATTCCATTCAATATTTCCATCTATAAATTAAAAAAAAAACACGCAATTAAATGTATTCTTTGTGTCTTTCTAACAAGCACCAGAGCTATGAAAGGTCATACAGACCTACTTGAATAAATTTAGTATGTTTGGAAGGGATCAGTGGTTGTTGGTGACAGAGTATAAAGAAAATAGCAGTTGAAGAAAACTGTCTTACCTTCAATATTCTTGAATATGATGTTGAAATGGGGACTAGGATGAAGAAATGAAGATTGTCAACACGATTTGGCATCTTATAGAACCAGGTGTGATCAACATCCTTCAACCCGGTGTAAAGTCTGATGTAAATTGACGGGACGTAAGCTAAGCAAACTATGTGTACCTTATATGATGAGCAGCAAGATTTTGTGACAGTTGTGGATGTTGTTTGTGTAATATTATAATTAACGAGAAGTATAATTAATTTGCTTTAGATCCCTCCAATATGCCAAAGCCCTATATATATGAATAATACGAATTCATTTTTTGTTTAATCTGAAACTTATTTGTGTTTGTGAAAAATATAAGTGTTATTATTTTTAAAGTGAACACATAACATACAATGAAAGGCTCCAATGTTTTACGTTTCCATTTTATGTGAGTTTTCTTCATCTTAGCCCTTTTCATACTTTTTAGAGGTTTAATACTGGTTGCTTCAAATGAATTGTAAGGAGGTTTTCTAAAGTTCTTTTGAGTACCGAGAACACTTATACTATCGATGGTACTATTCAAATCAGACGCTTATATCGTTTGAGACAAAAGCTGGTAATAATATTTAAATATTAAGAGGCTTTCTATACTGTGTATAGATCTGGTTTTTTTCGGTTCTCCAATGTCTATGTATCTGAGGTTATGATTCCACATTATTGTAGTTATTTTTACCTATGACAGATACAATAACATGGTCATTTACCGCGTCACAATAAATGTTTCAGTATAGGCTATGACACAGCAGCCGCTGATCAAATGCCACATTGTACCCTGTCATATTTATATCACTATTATATGATTTAATTAATGATTACATCGATCGAAATAGTATATATACCGGAATGAAATTATAAATTTCATACATATTACTTCAATTTCATATAACAGGTATGTGATTCTCTAGATATTTATCATTTTGTATATTTGATTGACCTATATCTTATTTAAACTTTTGTTTTTGTTTATGCTAGACAAATGCATATTATTATTGTCAATTGTACGTCCTATTTTACTTCGCTTCTCCACACAAGTATCTCAGATTAACGAACCTATGACTGGTACCTCAGATAAATGAACCTGTGTAAGACTGGTACCTCAGATTAATGAACCTGTGTAAGACTGGTACCTCAGAATAAAGAACCTGGGTAAGGCTGCAACATCAACAGATTTCCGAGCATAGGTTTATGATTTTTATCGTTCCAGATTATCGGGTGTGTTTATTAGCGGTTATGGTTTATATGGGCTGCTGTCAAATATCTCTTAAGACCACGTTTTGATACAACCTAGTGTTTAGTCAGTAATAATTCTATTTTCACAAAGGGGATGTTAATAACGGTCGAGCTATACATTATTATTCTGCTGCCTCCACGTTAAAATCTCGTTCATCCAGGGTAAGTATTTTCATTTTATAGCAGAAACTGTACTAAGAGACCACTCAAGGGAATAGTCTAAAACCGGCTCCCAATGAATGTGGTCTCGTTAAAGAATATTGGGTAAGAATAAGCCCTATATGACTAAAAAACATTTTATTTAGTTTTGTAATACTCTCAGATTTGCCTCCCTTCAAACTTTAAATTGATCAGTTTTGAATTAATCGTTGATGATTAGAAAGTTGCCGATTACCTATAATCTCGTTAAATCACATCTATAGTAAACTAAGAGTTCCGATGAGCAAGATAATTTAGAACCACCAAAACAATTATCCTGGTGATAGATATTATATTGCAAACTATAAATAAGCTCTTCTCAATTAAACTTGTTCTTCAAGGCTAGATTTCAATGTAGATGCACCAATATTCTGATCTACGGTCATTTGTATATCTACGGTCTGTCTCCTGATTTTAGTCAAAACCTTCTGGCTATATACTGTTGATATTATACACATCAAAATACAAAACGACGCTTCAAATATAATGATATAACAGAACCACAGGGGCGAGAACTCTTCCATAAAATATCCCAGAATAATGGGGTTACATAGCTTCCCTATGGCTGATCCGACCACGACAAAGGATGACACACGTCCCGTGACAGACACAACAGTCTTATTTATCCACGAGATTCCGATTGGAAAAATAATTCCTATAAAAGCTCCACTTAGTCCGATAAATATCCACACACCAATGGAAGAATGGTAAACAGAACAGAGAGCGATTCCTACACCACAGAGAACAATTCCTGTCATGGAGCTCAATAAAAACAACCTAGGACCGACCAAATCAGCCATGAAAATACATGAAGCGCGCACTAGGGAGTAAGCACCAAAAAAGACTGCTGATACTTGAGCTCCGGTTGTTTTCGACCAGTTGAGCTGTTTGACCACAAAAGTCATTAAGAATGACGCAAAAGCATCTTCGATTCCACTGATACAGACATAAGTAGCTATAACAATGCAAATTGCCACAACAAAATGTTGGATTGGTAGTTCCTGAACTTTAGAGTAGTCGGTCGTGGAGTTTTTAACGTCAATGCGGTTATAATTCTGATAAAACAAATACATTAACGGAAGAGACGTCACAAGCGCTATGACCGCAGAAATGATATAAGCGTATTGTAACTGGATGTTTAATTCTGAATTTTGAGTATAATTTCCACAAGATGAATTATAAATGAGTTCGGATCCATTAAATTGGGTCGATTCATAACTTAGATTTCCCGAACGCAAGTTAGTGCAATCTGTAGTATTTGATACCATATCTCTCGGAACTAAAAATGGTTCGGTAGCAAGCGGACCCATGACAGCACCGACTGAATATCCGGAATTAACTAGGAACAGATACGTTTGACTCTCCAAATTCCATAACCGAACCACTTCTGCACTTGCAGCTGAAATAGCATATTAGTAAGAGGATTATGTCCACGCTTAAAAAAAGAACAAAAAAACGTGGTTGTATATTTCCGTCACCCTGTCCCTCCGTCTGTTGGTTGTGAACGCGTTTGTGCCTACAGGTTTCATCTGATTTGAATGGTGTGATCATTTATATTGATGAGATCTTGGACGAGTTCGATATTGATGTAATTTAGAACAACTATATTTGAGTTTTTGACCTCTACTTTGTCCAAACGCATCAAAATTTGAATGAAAAATGTCTTGTGATCATTTATATATCGATGAGATCTTTGATTAGGCCCAAATAATGCTATAGCTTGAGACTGTGTTAAAGGGATACTGCGTCTTAGCATGAACATAAAATTTTAGTTTTCAAGAATGGTCAACATGAGTATATATTCATCAAAATCCCTTAAAATCTGCAAAACTCACAAAACTAAGACGTTTTTGAAAATCTCAATCAGTTTATTAAGCGTTTTTCAATAATCAAAGGCATCTAATTATTTATTTTTTTGGGATATTTAATTATTTTGTTTGTCATTTATGGCGGCAGGTATATTTACTGATGTATAAAGCTCTTATTGTCCAAGTTTCAAATTTTATGTTCACTCTATTATCCTTTTAACACAGAAATATATTTTAAAAAAAACATGTTTTTTGTGGGATAATAAATAATTACATTGTGTATGATCCTAAGGACATGTAAGAATAATGTTTAAAAATATTTTATGACGATAACAAGACATTATGTCAATAGATCTGTTAATTTCTATTAGTGTTTATTGTCGTAGATAAAGGGTGGCATACATAGCAGAAAAGGTTATATACTATGATGTCAAGTGGTTTTTTTTAGAATACATTTTAGTAAAAATATAAATGACGTTAATATCAACGTGTGAAATAACAAAACTCTAACATATAACCGACCTGTTGTTGTGTTGTTTGTTATTACGTTAATGACCCATAAAAGTCCAATAATTAATTTTATTAATGGTTTAAACCATACTTACTTGCATCCCAGCCACCGAGGCAAATTGAGTTACAGAACCATGCCACTGCCATAGCGGCGTAGGTGGTACAGTAGGGTATAATAGTTACGGTAACTGACAGTCCCAATAGGACAATAAACAGGACCAGGTTCTTGTTAAACTTATCGTACAATCCTCCAAATATTACTGCCCCCACAACACCACCCAGGGCGCCTGCCGTAAAGAAATATGACGCTGTCTCAAGAGTCGACCCTGTCAGTAGTTGTATGTCGAGAAATGCTGAACCTCTTTGAGCCTGAATGAAACCCTGAAAAGATAATTCAATCTATTAATTTTCTACATTTGTTTGTTGCCATTTATCTACACCGTGGGATGCCTAATCCATGGGACATACCCAAAAAATCTTAATTCAATCTACACACATAGCGCATTTAAATAGGAGTAAACAAACATATACTATACCATAGCTATATATCCTATTAAAATAAACATAGTGGGTTTGATGCGCCTTCTAAATTCTTCATCCTTCCATTTTCCACATATAGATTTTATTTCCTTGGTGCGAGCCATTGCAGTGTTTCTGTAAATAAACATAGACATGTATTAAATAAACGGGACAATTAATGGTAGTCTCTGTAAATGAAACTTGATAAATGAATGGGTCATATAAATGGGCAGAATTTTTTTTTTTTTTTTAAGTTATTGAGAAAAACATTCACATTTAGTTACAGTAACTAAAGGGAGACAACTTCCAAATCAATCATTTTACTTTTAGACTCAGAACAGTAAAACATTTTA